>JARQOD010004359.1:0-51119 GCA_033576555.1 Oophaga sylvatica
TATGGGAAAAGGGGTTTAGGTAAAAAAAGTTTTTGATGGTTAAATTTAAAACCCCCCATGGAAAGGGGAGTTCCTTGGGGAAAGCCAGTGGTGGACAATTAATGTTGATTTGGAGCCCAAAAAAAATTTTTCAGTTTGGAAAATACCCCCCTTAAAAATTTCATGGGCTGAAGAACTGGCTTACAAATTAGGGTTTTAAAAACCCGGGGAGGGGCAATTCAAATTTTTACTAAAAAACCCAGGGACAAATTTCATGGTTTAACGAAAACCCCATGGACATTGTTGAAAAAACCCACATGGGAAAAATAATTGGGTTCCAAAAACCCTGCAGGGGCTATTTGCTAAAAACCCCAAAACCCAATTTTCATTTGAACCCTAAAAATTTCTTTGGGGAAACCCAAATAAAAGGGAATTTTTCAAAACCCACATACAAAGCAGGTTTTAGGCCCCAAACCCTGCATTGGGCGAAACATTGTTTAACTGAAGAAAAACATACAATTACAGGTTTTTCGCTAAATACCCTCATCCATTTCTGTTTCCTAGAACCCTCAAGACAATTTCTGTTAGGCTAAGGGCCCCCGTGGGCAATTCAGTATTTCTGAATACCCACAGGGACAATTGGGGTGTTACCAAAAACCCCCGGGGAAAAATTCAGATTGAGCGAAGACCCCAGTACAATTTCAGTTTAGGCCCAAAACCCATGGTTACAATTGCAGGGTTTTAGGGGTGAATACCGGGATGGAAAAATTGGGAGTTTACACTAAAGACCCTGCGGGACAATTGCAGTTTAGGCTAAAACCCCAGTGAACAATTTTTAATTTTTTAGGGTGAAAACCCCCTGGGCAATTGCAGTGGGTTAGGGTAAAGACCCAGGGTGGCAAATTTCATGTTTTAGGCGAAAATTCCCCCAGTGGAAAATTGCATGTTAGCTAAAAAGAAACCCCGCCCGGGCCAAAAATTCAGTGCTGAGGGTAAAGAGCCCCAGGTGCAATTCAATCTTGGGCTGAATCCCCCAGTGGACAATTGCAGTGCGAGGAAAAGAAACCCATGGGGACAATTCAGGTTGAAAAATGGGGACCCAAGTGGAAAAAATTTCAGGTTGTTGCGCTAACATTTTCGGCCCCCAGGGACCAATTTCAATTGTAGGGGCAACTTTTGGAAACCCACATGGGCAATTAAGTGTTTTAAGGCTAATTCCCTTTATGGGCAAAAGCATGTTAACTCACACCCTTCATTTGACCAAAAGTGGCAAATTATGCGAAAAAAACCCCGAAGACCTTTCCGGTTTTGGGCAAATTCCCTTTTTGAGGCTAAAGACCTGGGAGTGGAAAAATTTCAGTGTTAGGCAAAAAACCCCCAGTGGGCAAATGCAGTGTTTTGGGTGAAAAACCCTGAAATTGGGCGATACCCGTTTTTTGAGACGAAGACAAGGGATGGACAATTACCGTGTTTTACGCTAAAAACCCTGCAGTGGAAAACTGCGGGGGTTTACCAAGATACCCGCAGTAGACAATTAAGTGTTGAGGCTAAGGACCCAGCGGGGGCAATTGGGGGTTAAAAGAGGGGAATACCCCCAGTGGACCCAATTTTGGGGTGGTTTTTAGGGCCCAAAGAACCCCCCCCCGGGGGACCAAATGAAATTGAGGCTGGGAAAACCCGGGAGTGGGCAATTGCAGTGTTGGGGGGCTAAAGACCCAGTGGGGGCAATTTTGGGAGTGTTAGGGTGAATACCTGGCCGTGGCCCCCTTTCAGTGTTGACACAAAAAACCCTGCAGTGAAAAATTGCAGTGTTGAGGCGAAGACCCCATGGAAAAAAATTTCAGTTTTGGGGGCGAAAACCCCCAGTGACAATTGCAGTGTTGAGGCTAAAGACCCAGTTTGGGGGAAAAATTGCCCGTGTTGAGCTGAAATTTCCCCGGGAGTGGAAAATTTCAGGGGTTAGGGTAAAGACCCCAGATGGGCCAATTGCAGTGCTGAAGGGTAAAAGACCCCGCAGTTGCAATTTTTCAAACCCCTTTAGGGGAAAAACCCGGCAGTGGACCCAAATTTCAGTGTTGGGCCTAAAAAACCCTGGGAGTAGACAATTTCAGTGTTTAGGGGAAAAGACCCAGCGGTGGGCAATTTCAGTTTTGGGCTGAATACCCTGCAGAGGACAATTGCAGTGTTCAAATAAAGAACCCCGCAGTGGGCAATTGCAGTGGGTTTAGGGTGAAGACCCCGGGATGAAAATTGCATTTTTTTTAGGGTAAGACCCAGCAGGGCAATTGCCCGTGTTGAGGCTAAAAACCCCTTCAGGTTGGGAAACCCCATTTGCAAATGTTTAGGGGAAAAGACCCAGCAGTGGACAATTTTCATGTTTTAGGGTAAAGACCCAGGATGGACAATTGCAGTGTTGAGGGTGAAGACCTGGCATGGACAATTGCAGTGTTGATTCTAAAGACCCTGCCGTGGAAAAATTTTTAGTGTTGAGGCTGAAGCCCTTGGGAGTGGACAATTAAAGTGTTGACGCTAAAAACCTGGCAGTGGAAAATTTGCAGTGTTTAGGCTAAAGGGCCCACGGGGGACAATTGCAGTGTTGAGGGTAATACCCGCAGTGGGAAAAATTGCATTTTTGAGCTAAAGAAACCCGCATGGGAAAATTTCAGCTTGAGGGGTGAATACCCCCATGGACAACTGCAGTGTTTGTTTCTAAAGACCCGCGGGGGACAATTTGGGAGTGTTGAGGGTGAATACCCGGGAGTGAACAAATTTCCCTTGTTTTTTGGGTAAAGAAAACCCCAGTGGGGAAAAAGGGAGTCTTTAGGGGTGAAAAACCCCAGTGGACAAATTTCAGTGTTTAGCAAAAAACCCTGCAGTAGACAATTTCAGTTTTTAGGCTAAAGACCCAGCGGTGGAAAAATTCCGTGTTTAGGGTGAATACCCGCAGTAGACAATTGCCAAAATGTTGAGGGGTAAAGGACCCACGGTGGGCAATTGGGATGTTTTAGGCTTTTAATACCCCGGGAGTGGAAAAATTGGAGTTTTTGAGGCTAAAGACCCCCGCGGTGGGTAATTTTCAGTTTTTTGGCTGAAGACCCACATTTGGGCAATTTCAGTTAAATTTAGGGTAAAGACCCATGGGGGACAAATTTTCAAGTGTTATTCTGAATACCCACAGTGGACAATTGCAGGTTGACGCTAAAGCCCCAAAAGTGGGCCCCAATTTTAAAGGGAGGAAAGGGGTTTAGGGTTTAAGAACCCAGCAAATGGACAATTGCAGTGTTGAGCTAAAGACCCAGAATGGAAAAAATTTCAGTATTGGAAAAGGGTGAAGACCTGGCAGGGAAAAATTGCAAATGTTGAAAGCTAAAAAACCCTGCATTTGGACAAAAACAAAACAACCGAAGGGCCCGCATGGGGGAATTTTCCGTGTTTTTGGGTAAAGAAACCCGGGAGTGGGCAATTGCAGTGTTTAGGCCCAAAGACCCAGTGGTGGACCCAAATTTCCGTGTTGAGGGGGAAAACCCGGCATGGGAAAATTTTAGTGGTTTAGGCTAAATAAACCCAATTAACAAAAAGCAGTTTTGAGGGTAAAGAAAACCCCGGGGTAAAAAATTGCAGTCGAGCGGATACCCGCAGTGGACAATTGCAGTGTTTAGGGTAAAGAAACCCCGCGGGGGACAAATTTTTGGTTTTAGGCTGAATACCCGGCAGTGGACAATTTCAGTGTTGAAAGCAAAAAAACCTCAGTGGACAATTGCCAAAGTTTTGGGGTAAAAACCCACATGAACAATTGGGAGTGGTTTTAAAGGGTAAAGAACCCGGTTTGGGCAATTTTAGTCTTTAAGCTGGATAAAACCCCGCAGTAGACAATTGCAGTGTTAGGCCCGAAAACCCGGCCCGGGAAAAATTGCCAAATTTTGATGCTAAAACCCTCATAGGGGCAATTGCAATGTTTAGGCCGAAAAACCCCCCAGTGAACAATTGCCTTTTGAGGCTTAAGACCCGCAGGGACAATTGCAATTTGAGGCCCGAAAAACCCGGCATTTAACCCAATTTTCAATTTTTAGGCTTAAGACCCAGCATTTGGGAAAATTTTCAGTGTTGAGGGTAAAGACCCACCGATGGAGAAATTTCAGTGTTTAGGCTGAAGACCCGGCAGTGGACAATTTCCCGTGTTGACGCTAAAAGACCCTGCATGGACAATTGCAGTGTTGAGGGGGTGAATTCCCGCATGAACAATTGCATAAATTTAGGCTAAAGAAACCCCAGTGGGAAATGCCGTCTTGAGGGCTGAATACCCAGCATGGACAATTGCCCGTTTTGACGCTAAAACCCCGCAGGGACAAAATTTCATTTTTGACCCCCGGGGAAAAAGGGAACCCCCGCAGTAGACAAATTTCAGGTTTTTGGCAAAGGGCCCCCTTTAAAATTTCAGGTTAGGCGAATACCCGCATGGAAAAATTGGAGTGTTGAGGCTAAAAACCCAGCGGGGAAAATTGCAGTTTTGAGGCTGAAAACCCACCTTTACAATTGAGGTTTAGGCTAAAGAAACCCCGTTTGGGACAATTGCAGGTTTAGGGTGAATACCCAGCAGTGCCCAAATTTCAGTGTTTTCGCTAAAAACCCACAGTGGGCAATTGCAGTTTTTGAACGGAAAACCCGAGTGAACAAATTTTCAGTGTTGAGGGGAAACCCCCAGTGGGGCAAATTTTCAGTTTGGGGGCTAAAGACCCCGAATGACAATTGCAGTATTGAGGCCCGAAGACCTTCCGTGGACAATTGCATGTTGGGGCTAAAACCCCGCCGTGGGCAATTTTTAAAGCGACCCGAAAAGGGTCTGCAGTGGGGAATTTCAGGTTAGGCTAAAGACCGGGAGTGGGGGAAAACCCCCAAATTTCAGTGTTTACTAAAGACCCCCGTGGGGGGACAATTGCAGTGTTTTAGGCTAAAAACCCGGCAGGGAAAAAATTTATTTTTTATGCTAAAACCCCCGCATGAACAACGCAGTTTTGGGGGCTAAAGAACCCCCGGGGGGGGGAATTGCAGTCTTGAGGCTGGGTACCCCGGGAAAATGGACAATTGCGTGTTGAAAGGGTAAAAAACCCAGCGGTGGGCAATTTTAGTGTTTTAGGCTGAAAAACCCCATTGGGCAATTTTCCGTGTTTATGCTAAAGAACCGCATTTGGGCAATTTTCAAAGTTTGAGCTAAAAACCCCAGCAAGGGAAAAATTGCAGTGTTTTAGGCCCAAAGAAAACCCCGGGGACCCAAATTTTAGTCTTGAAAAACTGGATACCCCGCAGTAAACAAATTTCATGTTGAGGCTGAAAACCCGGCAAATGGACAATTGCAGTTTTTAAGGGTTAAAAACCCGCAGTGGACAAATTTCAATGTTGAGGCCCAAAACCCCAACCGTTTGGGGAAAAAAGGGGAAATTCAATGGGTTTAGCCCGAAACCCGGCAGGGAAAAATTGCAGTTTGGTTGAACCCCCTTAAGACCCTTTCGGATGGGAAAAAAAATTGCAGTGTTTAGGCTGAAAAACCCCATGGCAGATGGGACCAAATTTACAAATGTTGAGGCTTTAAAACCCTTTCAGTGGGCAATTGCAAAATTTTAGGGTAAGAAACCCCCATGGGGAAATTTTTTGGTTTAGGCTGAATACCCCCGGATAAAAATTTCAGGGGTTTTAGCCCAAAGACCCCCCGCAGGAAAAATTTTTCAGTTTTGGGCTAAAACCCCGCGGGGAAAAATTGCAGTGTTTTGGGGTGAAAAACCCCCGGGAGTGGAAAAATTTTCAGTTTTTGGTGGCCCCCAAAAGCCCTGGAGTTGGGGGCAATTGGAATGTTGAGGGTTTAAAGACCCCCGCTTGGAAATTGAAAATTTTTAGGTGGCCCCAATACCCGCCCCGGGGACAAAAGGGAGTGTTGAGGCTGAAAACCCAGCAGTGGACAATTCATGTTTACCTAAAACCCTTAAAAAAGTGGCAATTGGGAGTTTTGGGCGAAGAAACCCGGGAGGAAACAATTGCCGTGGTTTAGGCTTAAGGGCCCACGTGGACAAAATTTGCCCCAAGGGAAAAATTTAGGCTGAAACCCGCAGTGGGCAATTTTAAGGGTTTAGCTAAAGACCCCCAAGCGTTGGAACACTTTGGGCCCGGTGGGGGCTAAGACCCGGGAGGGACAATTGCCGTTTGGGGGCTAAAGAACCCCCGGGGGGGGGACCCAAATTTTCGTTTGGCGAATACCCTTTCATGGAAAATTGAGTTGGGGATGAAACCCCCTTTAAAACCCGCAGTTTTACAAAAATTGCAATTTTTGAGGGGTTTAAACCCGGCAGTGAAAAAATGCAGTTTTGAGGCTAAAAAACCCAGCGGGGGACAAATTTCAGTATGAGGGTAAAACCCCGGAGGGGGACAATTGGGAGTTTTTAGGGTGAACCCGCATGGAAAATTGCAATGTTTAGGCAAAAACCCCCGCAGTGCCCCAAAAGCAGTTTGAGGGAAAGAAAGGGGCCCGCCTTGGGGGGCCCCCAATAGCAATTTTTTTGAGGCTTTAATACCCCCCAGTGGACAATTGCAGTTTTGACTTAAAAACCAGGTGGGGCAATTGCAAATGTTTAGGCAAAAACCCCCGGAATGGAAAATTTTTAAATTTGAGCTAAATCCCTGCAGGGCCCAAATTTCCGTGTTTACAGAAGGGGCCCGCATGGACAAAAACAGTGTTTTAGGTTAAAAAACCCGCAGTGGACAATTCAATTTTGAGGCTTAAAAACCCGCAGTGGACAATTGGGAATTTTTTGAGGCTAAAACCCAGCAGTGGAAAAAATGCAGTGGGGTTTAAAAAACCCGGCAGTGGAAAATTCAGTGTTTGAAGGGTAAAACCCAGCATGGGAAAAAATTGCAAAATTTAAGGGTAAAAAACCCGCGTGACAATTTCAGTGTTAGGCTGGGAAACCCCGGGAGTGGACAATTGCAGGGTTTTGGGCTAAAGAAACCGGGAGTGGGCAATTTCATGTTGAGGCTAAAGACCCCCATTTGGGCAATTGCAGTGTTGAGGGCTGAATACCCCGCAGGGAAAAGATAGCAATTTTTGAGACTGAAACCCCAGCATGGACAATTACAGTGTTTTCGCTAAATACCCTGCAGTGGACAATTTCAGGGTTTACCCCAAAATACCCGGGGAAAAAAACAATTTAAAAGGGTTTAAAGGCAAAGGGCCCACGGGGACAAATTTCATATTTTAGGCTGAATACCCCGCAGTGGACAATTGGAGTGTTTTAGGGAAAAAACCCACGGGGCAAATTTCAGAGTTGAGGCTGAAGACCCGGGAGGGACAATTGCAGTGGGTTTAGGCAAAAGACCCATTTGGGGGACAATTTCAGTGTTTTAGGCTGAAAACCTGGGAGGGGACAATTGCAGTTTTTGACACTAAAGACCCTGCAGTGGAAAAATTCAGTGGGGGGCTGAAGACCCCCAATTTAACAATTGCATTTTGAGGCTGGGAAAACCCAGCAGTTTAAAATTGCTGTTGAGGCTTTAAAAACCCAGTGGGGGACAATTTTCAGTGTTTAGGGTGAAATTTCCCCGGGATTTTAAAATTGCAGTGTTTAAGGGTAAAGACCCAGCAGTGACCAATTGCAGGGGAGGCTAAAAGGCCAGCAGTGTGCAATTGCAATCTTGAGGCCTGAATACCCCAGTGGCCCAAATTTCATTTCTGAGGCAAAAAACCCGTGGTGGGACAATTGCAGGGTTGGGGGCTGGAGACCCCCGGGGTTTGGGAAAAATTTCAGTGGGTTTAGCTAAAAAACCCCGCAGGGGACAATTGCAGTGTTGAGGCTGAAGACCCAGCAGGGACAATTAAAAGTGTTAAAGGTTTTAAAAACCGGCAGGGGACAATTTCCCGTTTTGAGGGGGTAAGACCCAGCAGGGGCAATTGGGATTTTTGGGCTGAATACCCTGCAGTGGAAAGAAAGCAGTGTTGAGACTGAAAAACACAGCAGTGGGCAATTACAGTTTGACCCCTTTAAAAACCCTGCAGTGGACAAAATTTCCGTTAACCAAATAAACCCCTTAAAAACAATTGGGGAAATGTTGAACTGAAAACCTTTCAGTGGACAATTACAGTGTTTAAAGGGAAAAAACCGGGAGTGGACATTTTCAGTGGTTTTGGGGTAAAAACCCACGGGGGACAATTGCAGGGGTTTTAGGGGAATACCCTCAGTGGACCATTAAAATTTTTAAGGGGGGAAAAACCCACGGGGGACAATTCCAATTGATTCCCAAAACCCGGGGAGGAAATTTCAGTTTTTTGAGGGTAAAACCCTGGGGTAAAAAATTGAAAAGGGTTTAGGCTAAACCCGCGGGGGGAACCCAAATTCAGTTTAACCCAAAACCCCAGTGGACCCAAAAGAGGTTGAGGCTTAAAAACCCGGGGGTTGGGAAAAATTTCAGGTTTTTAGGCTGAAAACCCGGGAGGACAATTGCAGTGTTGAGGGTAAAGGGCCCATTTGGTTTGGGCAATTTTCAGTTTGAAAGGGGAATTTCCCCCCATGGAAAATTGCAGTGTTTAACTAAAGCCCCGCATGGCCCCAAATTGGGAGGGGGTTTAAGGGTGAAGACCCGGGAGTGCAATTGCCCTTTGAGGCTGAAACCCGGGAGTGGACAATTGCAGTGTTTAGGGTAAAGACCCCAGTGGGGCAATTGCAATTTGAAGGGTGAATTCCCGGGAGTTGGGGAAAAAAGCAGTGTTTAGGGTTAAAGACCCCATGACCCAAAAGGGAGTTTGGGGGAAAAAAACCCCCGGTGGAAATTGCAATTTGAGGGTGAATACCCGGGAAGGAAAAATTGCAGTGTTGGGCCTAAAGACCCTGCAAATAGAAAAAAATTTCATGTTGAGGCAAAGACCCAGCGGGGGACAATTGCAGTGTTGAGGCTGAATACCCTGCAGAGGGAAAAATTTCAAAAGGTTTACACTAAAAACCCGCAGTGGGCAATTTTAGGGTTGAGATGAAACCCGGGAGTGAACAATTGCAGTTTTTTAACTGAAGACCAGCAGTGGAAAAAATTCAGTGTTTAGGCTAAAACCCGGGGGATTTGGGGAAAAATGGCAAATTGGAGTTTGAGGCCGAAACCCGGGAGTGGAAAATGGATTTTTGAGACTAAAAACCCCCGCATTTGGGCAAAAATTTCAGGTTGACAAACCCCGGGTGGACAATTTTCAAGTTTATCAAAAAAGATTTTTTGAAGGGGGCCCTTCCCCCGGGAAACCTTGCAGGGGTTTAGGGTAAAGAACCCGCGTGGGCAATTTCAGTTTGAAAAGGGGCCAAAAAAGGGGGCCGAAAGGGATTGGACAATTCAGGTTTTTAGGGTTAAAAACCCGGGATGGACAATTTTCAGTGTTGAGGCAAAAAACCCAGTGGAAAATTGGGAATGGTTTTTAGGGGTTAAACCCCGGGGCATTTTATAAAACCCCGCAGGGAAAGAGGGGGGCTAAAAAACCAGCAGTGGGGGAAAAATTCAATTTGAGGCTGAAACCCCAGGCTTTTGGAACTAAAAATTCTGCAGTGTTGAGCTAAAAAACCCGCGGTGGAAATTTTCCCGTGTTTAGGCTAAAACCCGCAGTGAAAAAAATTGCAATTTTTGAGGCAAAAAAACCACGGGGAAATTGCAGTTTGGGCTGAATAAAGGGGGAAAAAAAAAAAAAAAAGGGAAAAAACCCCCAGTGGACAATTGCAAAATGTTGACCCAAAACCCGCAGTGGGCAAAAGCAGTTTTGGGGGGGCTAAAGGAAACCCAAAGCGGGGGACAATTTCCGTGTTGAGGGGTGAAAACCCTGCTGTAGACAATTTGCAGTGTTGAGGGTAAGGGACCCGCGGGGAAAATTGCATTTTGAGGCGGGAAAACCCGGGAGGGAAAAATTGGATGTTGAGGGTAAAGCCCAGCGGGGAAATTGCAAATTTTTGGCTGAAGACCCGGCAAGGGGCAATTTCAGTGTTTGAGGGTAAAGACCCCCGGGGGTGGGCAATTGCAGTGTAGACTGAATACCCGGGAGTGGACAATTCAGTTTTTGGCCTAAAGACCCTCAGTGGAACCCGAAATTTCAGGTTGAGGCTGAAGCCCGGGAGGGAAAATTTTCAGTTTTGAGGCTAAAAGGGAAACCCGGGATGTAAACCCTTGGCGATTTGAGGCTGAAACCCGGCAGTTGGGGAAATTGGGAGTGTTTGAGGCCCAAAGACCCGCCGTGGGCCCAAATTTCAAAAACTGAACCCGAAGCCTTTTTCAAAAAGGGGAATTTACCCAAAGTGGAAAAGGAGGCTAAAAAACCTTGGTGGGAAATTTTCAGTTTTGGGTTTAGCCCTAAAAAGGTTTTACCCCCTGGTGGACAATTGCAAATTTTTTGAGGCTGGGAAACCCGGGAGTTGGGGCAATTCAGGGTTGAGGGTTTAAAACCCGGGAGGAAAAATGCAGTTTTTGAGGCTAAAGAACCCCGCGGGGGACAATTGCAGTTTGAGGGTGGAAAAACCCTTCAGTGGAAAAAATGCAGTGATGAGGCTAAAAACCAGCGGGGGACAATTTCAGTGTTTTAGGGTAAAAACCCGCAGTGGACAATTGCCCCTTTTTAAGCTAAAAAGAACTTTCAGGTTGGGCAAAAGGGGAATTAATTTGAGGCTAAAACCCGGGAGTGGAAAAATTTGCATTGTTGAGGCTAAAGAAACCCCGGGGACAATTTCAGTTGAAGGGTGGAAAACCCCTGGCAAATTAGAAAAACCCCCCGGGGGTTGGGGGAGGCTGAAAACCCGGCAGTGGACAAATTTCATTTTGAGGGTAAAAAACCCGGTGGACAATTGCCAAAAATTAGGCGAAACCCGGCAGTGGAAAAAAAGTGGTTGAACCCAAAAAACCCTGCAGGGACAAAAGCAATTTTTGAGGCTGAAAACCCCCGGGAGTGAACAAAAAGCGTTTTGAGCTTAAGACCCACATTTGGGCAAAAAGCCCTGTTTTAGGGTAAAGACCCAAAAACCGATTGGGGAGGGGAAAAACAGTGTTGGGGTAAAAAACCCCGGGATGGAAACCAAAATTTCATGGTTTACCCAAAAACCCGCAGTGGAATTGCAATTTGAGGCAGAATACCCGGGAGTTTAAAAATTTTCATTTGAGGGTAAAAAACCAGCAGTGGGAAAAATTCCCTTTTTAGGCTGGGAAAACCCGGGATTTGGGCAATTGCAGTGTTGACGGGTAAAGACCCTGCATAGACAATTTCAGTTTTGAGGCTAAAAACCCCCGCGGTGGGCAATTGCAAGGGTTTAGGGGTGAAATTCCCTGGCCCCGAAAAGATCAATTGGGAGTGTTGAGGCTAAAGGGCCCAGGGTGGAAAATTGCATTTTGAGGCTGAAAAACCCGCAAGGGGCAATTGGAGTGTTTTACAAAAGACCCCCAAGCGGAGGATTAAAAAAATTGCAGTTTTTTAGGCTGAAAAGGAAAAAACCCAAAAAAGTTGGGACAAATTTCAGGTTGAGCTAAAAACCCAGAGGGGAAAAAATTGCCCGTGTTTTAGGGCTGAATACCCCCGGCAGTGGGGCCAATTGGGGAAAAATTTTTTTAACCCCTTTAAAAACCCAAACCGGGGAAAATTCAGTTTTGAACTTAAACCCGAAGAAAAATTGAAATTGGGTTTAGGGTAAGGGCCCACGGGGGACAAATTTTCAGATTGAGGCTAAAACCCAGGAAAGGACAAATTTAGTTTGAGGCAAAGACCCGCGTGGACAATTTCAGGTTTTAGGGTAAAAACCCCGCAGTGGACAATTGCCCTTTTTGGGGAACCCAAAAACCCTTTGGGGGCAATTCAGTGTTTAGGCTAAAACCCGGCAGTGGAAAAATTGCAGTGTTTTACAAAAGACCCTTAGGGGGACAATTGCAGGTTTTGAGGCTGAAACCCGCATGGGAAAATTTAGTTTTGAGGGTAAACCCACAGGGGGAAAAATTTCAGTTTTGAGGCAAAAAAACCATTTTTGGGCAATTTCAGTTTGGGCTGGAATTTTCCCGGGAAGGGGAAAAATTTCGTGTTGAGGCTAAAGACCCAGCCGTGGGCCCAAATTTCAGTGTTGGGGGCTTGGAATTAACCAAAGGGGTTTGGGCAAATTTCAGTGTTAGCTAAAGAACCCCGCAGTGGAAAAATTGCAAAAATTTAGGGGTAAAACCCAGCGGGGAAAAATTGCAGTGTTTAGGCTAAAAAACCCTCGGGGACAATTTCAGTGGAACTAAAAACCCCGCAGTTAAAAATTGCAGTGTTGAGGTGGGGCCCCTAAAACCCGGCCCCAGTGGACAATTTCAGTTTGAGGGTTAAGACCCGCATTTGGGCCCTTGGGAGTGTTTAGGGAAAAAACCCACCGTGGAAATTGCAGGTTTTTTGGGAAAGAAACCTTCCGGTGGCCCAAATTCATGTTTTAGGCTGAAGACCCCCAGTTACCCAAAAACAATGTTGAGGGTTTAAAAAAACCCCAGTGGAAAAAATTTTAGTGTTTTAGGGTGAAACCCGGGAGTGGGAAAAATTTCAGTGTTGAGGGAAAGACCCTGCAGTGGAAAATTTGCAGTGTTGAGGCTAAAGAACCCCCCGGTGGACAATTCCAGGGTTGGGCCGAATAACCCCGGCAATTTGGACTATTGGGAGTGTTGGCCGGGTAAAACCCGCAGTGGACAATTTCAATGGGGAAGCTAAAGACCCCCGCGTGCCCAATTTTCCCGTGTTGAGGCTGAATACCCGGGAAAGGGAACCTTGCCAAATTTTTGAGGCTTAAAAAACCAGCAGTTGGGGAAAATTCAAATTTTAGGCCCAAAAACCCCGCAGGGGGCAATTGCAGTGTTTGACGCAAAGAAACCCCCAGTAGACAATTGCAGTTTTTTAGGCTAAAGGGGCCCAGCGGTGGAAAAATTTTTCAAATTTGACTGAATACCCGCATTGGGCAATTGGATGTTGAGGCTAAAGGGCCCACGGGGGGACAATTGCAGGTTTAAAGGGTGAAACCCGGCATGGGCAATTGGAGTGTTGGGGGCCCAAAAAACCCAGGGTGGAAATTGCAGTTTTTAGGGGTGAAAACCCCCATTGGGCAATTGCAGTGTTGAACCCAAAGACCCCTTTCAGGGTTTTTACCCAAATGGTTCATTTTTGAGCTAAAACCCAGTGGAAAATTTGCAGTTTTGAAAACGAAACCCGGGAGTGGAAAAATTTCATGTTGAGGCAAAGACCCCGCCCTTGGACAATTGCAGTGTTGGGCTGAAACCCCCAGTGGAAAAATTCAGTGTTTAGGTTTAAAAAAACCCGGGAGGACCCCTTGCAGTTTGGGGCAAAAACCCCGCAGTGGGCAATTGCTTTGAGGCTGAATACCCGCAGTGGACAAAAGGCAGTGTTTAGCTAAAACCAGGTGGACAATTCAGTGTTGAGGGTAAAAAACCCCAATTTGGGAAAAAAGCGTGTTAAAGCAAAATTTTCCCTGCAGTGGGCAATTGCAGTGTTTGAAACTTTAAGACCCGGGAGTGGGCAATTACCGAGTTGAGGTTTTAAAAACCGGCCCGTGGAAAAATTTTAAATTTTAGGCTAAAGACCCAGCGGGGGCAATTTTCAGGGTTTTAGGCTGGGAAAACCCAGCATTTGGGCGAAAGAGTGTTGAACTAAGAAAAACCCCCCCCGGGGACCTTCAAGGTTAGGCCCAAAACCCGGGAGGGACAATTGGGAGTGTTAAGGGTAAAACCCCCGGGTTGGGCAAAATTTCAGTGTTTTAGGCGAAACCTGGGAGTGGACAATTCAGTTTGAACCCAAAGACCCCGGGAGTGGACCCAAATTTCAAGGGTTTAGGCTAAAAACCCGGGAGTGGAAAAATTGCAGTTTTGAGGCTGAAAACCCCCGCAAATGGAAAAATTGCATGTTGGGAAAAACCCCTGGGGACAAGCAGTGGACAAAATTCCCAAATGGTTTTTAGGGTTAAAATACCCCCATTGTAAATGCAGTGGTTTAGGGTAAAAAACCCCCTTTCCGGGTAGAAAGAGGGGCAATTGAAATGTTGACCCAAAGGGGCCCCGCGTGGCAATTTTCAAACTTGAGGCGGGAAAACCCGGGAAAATTTGGGCAATTGGAGGTTGAGGGTAAAGACCCCAAAAAACCCAAAAACCCCCTTTTGGGCCCAAATTTCAGGTTGAGGCTGAAACCCCGGGGCAGTGGCCAAATTTTGCAAAATTGTTTGGGGGCTAAAGAAACCCCGGGTGGACAATTGGGAGTGTTGAGGGAAATACCCCCAAAAGGGGCAATTGCAGTGTTGCCAAATAAAGACCCTCAGTGGACAATTTCGGTTTAATTTAAAAACCCGGCCTAACAAATTTTTTTGGCAGTTTTTGTTTATGGGTAAAAACCCCGGGAGTGGACAATTGCAGGTTGAGGCTAAAGACCCGGGTGGACAAAATTTCAGTGTTGAGGGTGAATTCCCCCGCAGGTTTGGGAAAAAGCAGTGGTTTTTTTAGGCTAAAACCCGCAGTGACCAATGGGAGGGGTTTTTGCTTAAAGACCAAGAAATGTTCAAAATGGCAATTCTTTTTAGGCTGAAAACCCGGGAGTGGGCAATTGGAAATGTTGAGGGTAAAGACCCGCGGGGGACAAAAATTTCAATTGGGGGGAGGCTTTTTTAAGGGGGTTAAAACCCAGGGGGGACAATTGCAGTGTTAGGCTGAAAAACCCCGGGAAGGGAAAAATTGCAAATGTTGACAACCCAAAGACCCGCTTTTACAAAGCAGTGTTGAGGAGAAAAACCCGGGAGTGAAAATTGCAGTTTTTGAGGCTTTAAGACCCGCAGTGGACAATTTCAGTGGAGGGTAAAGAACCAAGTTGGGCAATTTTCAGTGTTGAGGCTGGGAAACCCCGGGCAGTGGGACAAAACCGGGGGGGGGGGGGGGGTTTTTTGGGGGGGGGGGCTTGGGGGGGGGGGGGGGGGGGGGTTTTCAGTGTTGAGGCAAAACCCCGCAGGGGACAAATTTCAGTTTTTAGGCCCAAAGACCCCGGGGGTGGACAATTTTCAGTTTGGGGGTGGGAAAACCCGGGAGTGGAAAAATTTCAGTTTTTTGAGGCTAAAACCCGCAAATGGACAATTGCAGTGTTTATGCTGAAAAACCCCCCCCCTGGACCCTTTTTAGTGTTTAAAGGCCTAAAGACCCTGGGAGTGGGCAAAAAGCCCGTGTTAGGCTAAAACCCAGGGTGGAAAAAATTGCAGTGTTGAGGCTGAAACCCCATTTGGCCCAAATTTCATTTTTTGAGCTAAAGAACCCGCAAGGGAAAGTTCAGTTTGAGGCTGAAAACCCCGCAGTGGACAAACAGGGGGCCGTGGGGGGTTTGAAGGGTAAAGACCCCCGCGGTGGAAAAAATGCAGTGTTGAGGGTGAATACCCGGGAAGGGAAAAATTGCAATTTTTGAGGCTAAAGAACCACAGTGGGAAAATTTCAAATCTTGAGGCAAAAATACCCCAAAATTCCCCCGGGGGGACAATTGCAGGTTGAGGGTAAAACCCGGGAGTAAACAATTGCCCTTTTGAGGGTAAAGAACCCCCGGGGGGAAAAATTTCAGGGGTTTAGGCTGAAAACCCCCAGTGGGCAATTTTCAGGTTTTCCGTGATCAAAGTTTTCCCCAGCGGTGGACAATTGGGAGGTTTAGGGGAAACCCCCCTTAAAACGGTTAAAAACCCCGGGGCAATTGGGGGGGGTTGAGGCAAAAAACCCCAGGGGGGATGGATAAAAATTGCCCGGGTTTTTTGAGGCTGGGAAAAACCCGGGCAGGGGAAAAATTTTCCCGTGTTGAGGCTAAAAACCCAGGGGGGACAATTGCGTGTTTATTCTGAAAACCCACAGTGGGGCAATTTTAGTGTTTTTACGCCCAAAGACCCTCCATTTGGGCAATTGCAGTTTTGATACTGAAGACCCGGGAGTGAACAATTGCATTTTTTGAGGCTGAAGACCCCATGTGGAAAAAATTTTTAGTGTTGAAAGGCCCAAAGACCCAAGATGGACAATTTCAGTAAGGGGGCTTTAAAAACCGGCATGGACCAAATTGCATGTTGAAGCTAAAGGGCCCTGCAAATGGACAATTTCAAAAAGCGAACCTGAAGGGTCTGCAGTGGGGAATTCCCGTGTTGGGCTAAAAAAACCGGCATTTGGGCCAAATTTCAGTGTTGAGGGGAAAAAACCCCCGTGGTGGACAAATTTCGTGTTTTAGGGCTGAATACCCGGGAAATGGAAAATTGCAGTGTTGGGGGCAAAAAACCCCGGCAGTGAACCAAATGCAATTTTTTAGGCAAAAAACCATTTTGGACAATTGCATTCTTGGGGGCTGGATACCCGGGGGGAGTGGACAATTGCCATTTGAGGCTAAAGACCCCCGCGGTTTGGGCAATTTCAGTGTTGAGGGTGAAAACCCGGCAGTGAACAATTTCAGTGTTTGGGTGCTAAAGAACCTTCATGGGCAATTGCAAAGTTGAGGGTAAATACCCATCAGTGAACCCAAAAGCAGTGTTGGGCAAAGAACCAGCGGTGGACAAATTTTAGTCTTGAAACCCCCGGAAAATAAAACCCTGGGCAATTTTTTTGAAAATTTCAGTGGGAAATTTCTTTGGGGGAAACCCGGGAGTGGAAAAATTGGGAGTTTTTTAGGGTTTAAAACCCGCAGTGGGGCAATTGCAAGGGTTTAGGGTGAAGACCCGGCATTTTAACCCAATTTCAATTTTTTAGGGTTAAGACCCAGCAGTGGACAATTGCAATTTTTAGGCTAAAGACCCCCCCAGGAGAAATGCAGTTTGAGGCTGAAGACCCGCAGTGGACCCAAATTTCAGTGAGACCCCTAAACGACCCTGCAGTGGCAAATTTCAGGTTTAGGCTGAATAAACCCCCGTGAACAATTCATAAAAGAGGCTAAAAGAACCAGCAGGGGAAATTGGGGTCTTGAGGGTGAAAACCCAGCCCGGACAATTGCAGTGTTGGGCGCAAAAAACCCGGTAAAAATTGCAGTTTAGGGTAAAGAAACCCGCGTGGAAAAAATTGCAGTTTTGAAAGGGTAAAACCCTCAGAACAATTGAAAAAATTGAGGCTAAGGGCCCCCGCGGGAAAATTAAAATGTTTACCAAAAACCCGGGGATGGACAATTGGATTTTGAGGGTAAAACCCACGTTGAAAATTGCATTTTGAGGCTAAGGGCCCCGCAGGGGGACAATGCAGTTTGAGGCTAAAGAAAACCCGGGTGGGCAAATTTCCGTTATAAAACCCAGAGGGGGACAATTTTCATTTTTAAAGGGGAAACCCCGGGAGTGGACAATTTCAGTTTTTAGGCTTAAAAAACCCTAGTTGGACAATTTCATTTTTTGAGGGGTAAAAACCCCAAGTGGAAAATTGCAGTGTTGGGGGCTAAAACCCGGGATGGACAATTGCAGTGGGGTTTAGGGTAAGACCCGATGGACAATTTCAGTGTTGAGGTAAAAACCTTTTCAGGGACAATTCAATTTTGAGGGGAAAAAAACCCCCAGGGGACCCCAAATTTCAATTTTTGAGGCTAATACCCGCCCTGGGGGCAAAAACATGTTTAGGCTGAAACCCGGGAGTGGGGGAAAAATTCAGTGTTGACCCAAAACCCCGCCCGTGGAAAAATTTTTCAAATGTTAAGGGTAAAAACCCGCGGGGGACAATTTCAGTGTTTGGGGGGAAAACCTGGCAAGGGCAATTCAGTGTTTGGGCTAAAGACCCGGGAGTGGAAAAATTTCAAAGGGTTTAGGCTAAAAACCCACAGTGGGGCAATTGCAAATGTTGAGGCTGAATACCCCGCAGTGGACGATAGCAGTGTTTTAGACTGGGAAAACACAGCAAAAGGGGCAAAAACATTTTTAAAGCTAAATACCCCGCAATTGGCCCAAATTTCAGTGTTGACGCTAGATACCCTGCCGTAACAATTGCAGTGTTTTTAGGCAAAGGGCCCCGCGGGTTGGGCAAAATTGGGAGTATTGAGGCTGAATACCCCAGCAGTGGACAATTTGGGGGTGTTGGGGGCTAAAGACCCAGCGGTGGACAATTTCAGAGTTGAAGGGTGAAGACCCGGCAGTGGCCAAATTTCAGTGGGTTTAGGGGTAAAGACCCCGAGGGGGGACAATTGCAAGGGTTGAGGCTGAATACCTGGGAGTGGACAATTCAGTGTTTGGGCACAAAAAAACCCTGCATTTGGCAAATTTCAGGGGTTGAGGCAAAAACCCCCCCCCGTGAACAAAATTGCAGTTTTTTAGGTGAAAAACCCAGCAGGGACAATTGCAGTGTTGAAAGGGTAAAGACCCAGTGGTGACAATTTCAAATGTTTAGGCTGAATTCCCCCGCAGTGGGGAAAATTTTCAGTGTTGAGGCTAAAAACCCAGCATGACCAATTGCAGGGCTGAAAGGGTAAAGAGCCAGCCGTGTGCAATTGCAAACTTGAGGCTGGGAAAACCCGTCAGTGGACAATTTCGTGCTGAGGGCCTTTAAAAAACCCAGTGGTGACAAAATTTCAGTGTTGAGGGTGGAGACCCGGAAATGGAAAATTGGGAGTTTTTGAAGCTAAAAAAACCCGGGGTGGCCCAAATTTCATGTGAGGCTAAGCCCCCAGGGGGACAATTACAGTGTTAGGTTAAAAAACCTGGGAGGGACAATTGCAGTTTTTAGGCTAAAGACCCAGAAATTGGGCAAATTTTCAGTTTTTGAGGGTGAATACCCCCCATGGGGCGATAGCAGTGTTGAGAAAAGAAGACACACATTGGGCAATTTCAGTGTTTTACCAAATACCCCCCAGTGGGCAATTTTCATGTTAAACGCAAAAAACCCTCAGTAGACAATTGCAGGGGTTTTAGACGAAGACCCCGGCAGTGGACAATTACAGTGTTGGGGGCTAAAGAACCCGGCAGTGGACAATTGCCCGTGTTGAGGGGTAAAGACCCAGCAGTTGGGCAATTGCAGTGGGTTTAGGCTGAATACCCTCGTGGACGAAAGCAGGTTGAACAGAAACACAGCAGTGGACAATTTCAGTGTTTAAAGCAAATACCCTTCAGTGGGGGACTGCAAATGGACGCTAGATACCCTGCAGTAACCCAAAAAAAGGTTTTTAAAGGGTAAGGGGCCCCAGCGGTGGCAATTGCAGTATTGAGGCTGAATACCCCCCAGTGGACAATGGATGTTTAAAGGGTAAAAACCCAGCGGGGGACAAGTGCAGAAATTGAGGCCCGAAGACCCGGCATGGGGCAATTGCAGTGTTGACTAAAGGGCCCATGGGGAAATTGCAGTTTTGAGGGTGAATACCGGCAGTGGGCAATTGCCGTTTTTACACTAAAGAAACCCGCAGTTTGGGCAATTTGGGAGTGTTGAGGGTGAAAACCCCATTTAAAAATTGCATTTTGAGGCTGAAGACCCACATTTACAATTCAAATGTTGAGGGTAAAGACCCAGTGGTGGGCAAAGCAGTGTTGAGGCTGAATTTCCCCCATGGAAAATTGCGTGTTGAGGCTAAAACCCACAGTGACCAATTGCAAATGCCGAGGCTAAAGAGGGCCCCAGTGTGCAATTTCAAACTTGAGGGGAATACCCGGGAGTGGGGCAATTGCCAAATGGTTTAGCTAAAGACCCTTTAGGACAATTCATGTTTAAACTAAAAACCCGGGTGGACAATTTTCAGGTTTGAGGGGAAAAACCCGCCGGGACAATTGCAGTGTTTTAACCCAAAAACCCGCAGTGGACAATTCAGTGTTGAGTTTTAAAACCCCCCCAGTTTAAAAATTGAGTTTTGAAAGGGTAAAAACCCCCGCAGTGACAATTGCAAATGTTGAGCTGAAATCCCCCCCCCGTGGGCCTTGCCGTGTTTAGCTAAAACCCAGCAGTGGACAATTCGTGTTGGGCCCAAAAACCCCAGGGTTTTGGGCAATTGGTTTCCAAAATGATAAACATTTTTCTAAGCCCCGCAGTGGGCAATTCCGTGTTGAACGGGAAAACCCCGGCCCGTGGAAAAATTTCAGTGTTGAGGGTAAAAACCTTTGGGAGTGGAAAAATTTTCAGTGTTGAGGCAAAAAACCCCCCGGGGGACAATTGCATTTTTGAGGCTGAATACCCTGCGTGAAAATTGCAATTTTTGAGGCAAAAAAACCAGCAGGGAAATTTCAGTTTTAGCTAAATACCCGCAGTGGACAAAATGCAAATGTTAAAACTAAAACCCGCGTGGGCAATTGAAATGTTAGGCAAAACCCCATTTAAAAATTGCATTTTGAGGCTTAAAAAACCCCGCAGTTTGGGAAAAATTTAGTTTGAGGCTAAAAACCCAGCGGGGGACAATTGGGAGGTTAAGGGAAAGAACCCCGCAGGGACAATTGCAGTTTTGAAAGGGTAAAACCCAGGGTGGACAATTTCCCGTGTGAGGCTGAATACCCCGGGAGATGACAAAATTTCAGTGTTGAACTAAAGGGCCCCCGGCGAGGACAAATTGGCAAAATGTTGAGGGAAAAGACCCGGCGTTGGGGGAAAAAAAACAGTTTTGAGGCGAAGAAACCCACATGGACAATTGGGAGTGTTTAGGCTAAAGACCCAGTGGTGGACAATTGCAGGTGGGGAAAATTTTTCCCCGGGAGTGGGGGAATTGCAGTTTTGAGGGAAAAGACCCACCTTGGGCCAAATTTCAATTTTGAGGCTTAAAAACCCGGGAGTTCAATTGCCCTTTTGAGGCGAAACCCCGGGGTTTGGGCAAAAGGGAGTGTTGACCCCCAAAACCCGAGATGGGCAATTGCAGGGTTTAGGCAAGACCCGGCGTGGGGGCAATTGGGAGTGGGTTTATCTAAAACCCTGCCAAAGGGGCAATTTCAATGTTTCCCTAAAAAACCCCCGCAGTGGGCAATTCAGTTTGAGGTAAAAACCCGGCAGTGAAAAATTCAAGGTTTTAAGGCTAAAAACCCTTCAAGCAGGGGGGAACCCCAAAAAGCAGGTTGGGAAATGAAAGGCAAAAGGGGGCGCAGGGTTGGGCAATTTCATTTTGAGGGTGGAACCCCGGGAGTGGAAATTGCAGTGTTTAGGGTAAAGACCCAGGGGGTGGACAATTTAAATGTTGAGGCTTAAAAACCCCCGGAAGGACAAATTTCAGTGTTGAGGCTAAAAAACCCGGGAGTGGACAATTTCAATGTTTAGGGAAAAACCCCCTTCAGTGTTTTAAAAAAACCACAATTTCAAATTTGAAAGGGGAACCCCCGCAGTGGGCAATTCAGGTTTTAGGGTAAAACCTGGGGAGTGGAAAAATTTGGAGGGTTTTTTAGGGGGGGGAAAGACCCGCGGTTTGGGCAATTGCCTTTTTGAGGCTTAAACCCGGGAGTGAAAATTGCATTTTGGGGCTTAAGAAACCCCCCAGTGGGGAAAAATTTCAAATTTTAGGCGGGAAAACCCGCAGTGAAAAATTTCAGTTTTGATTGGCTAAAGCCCCGCTGGACCAAATTTCAGTGTTTAGGCTGAAAAACCCGGGGGGGAGTGGAAAATTCATTTTTGAAAGGCCCAAAGGGCCCCAGTGGGGCAAATTCAGTTGAGGGTAAATTTCCCGGGAGGGGACAATTGCCCGGATGAAACTAAAACCCTGCAGGTAGAACCCCCATGCAAATTTTAAAGAGGCCAAAAAACCCCCCGGGGGGACAAAAGCAGTGTTGACTGAAACCCCCCCCCAGGAAGGGCAATTTCAGGGTTGAGGGTAAAGGGCCCCGCGGGACAAGAATGGGGACCCCTTAAAAAAAAGTGTTTGAGGCTGAAAAAAAACCCGCAAAGGGGCAAATTTTAGGTTGAGGCTAAAACCCCCGGTGGAAAATTGCAGGTTTTGGGCTGAAACCCCCGCAGTGGGCAATTGATGTTAGGCAAAGACCCAGTGGTGGACAAAAGCAGTGTTTACTGAATACCCACAGGACAATTTCAGTGGTTTTAACGCAAAGACCCCTACAAGTTTTTTGGAAACCCAAAAAATTTCAGTGTTTTTGGCTAAACCCAGCTTTGGACAATTGCAGGTTTGGAAACTAAAGACCCCGAGGGACAATTCAGTTTGAGGGGTGAAGACCTGGGAGTGGCCCAATTTTCCCTTGTTTATGCTTTAAAAACCCCCGCCCGGGGGACAATTGGGAAATTTCTGAACCTGAAGGCTCTGGGAAGGGCAATTCAAGTTTTTAGGGGTAAAGACCGGCAGTGGACAATTGCAGTGTTTTTTGGGCAAAAAACCCCAGTGGTGGACAATTTTCCCTTTTTGGGGGCTGAATAAAACCCGGGAAAGGGAAAATTGCCCTTGTTTTAGGGTTAAAAAACCCAGCATTGAACAACTGCCGTTTTTTAGGCCCAAAGAACCCCCCGGTGGGCAAAAAGCAGTCTTGAGGGGGGGATACCCGGCCGGGCCAATTTTCAGTTTTTAAACCTTAAAAGACCCCAGCGGGGACAATTTTTTAGTGTTTTAGGCTAATACCCCCGGGAGTGGACAAAAGCAGTTTTTTGTGCCCAAAGAACCTGCAGGGGGACAATTGGGAATGTTGAGGCAAAATACCCAGCAGTGGGAAAAATTGCAAATGTTGAGGCCCAAAGAACCACGGTTTTACAATTTTTATTTTTGAAGCTGGTACCCTGCATTTGACAATTGCAGTGTTTAGGGTTAATTTAAACCCGGGGGGACAAAAATTTAATTTTTGGGGGCTAAAAAACCCTGCCGGGACAATTTTCAATGTTTTAAGGGGAAGACCCGGCATTTAACAATTGCCGTTTTTTAGGGTTTTAAAAAACCCGCAGTGGGAAAAATTGCAATGTTTTAGGGTGAAAACCCGGCAGTGGGAAAATTCAGTTTTTTAGGCTTTTTAAACCCCGCAGGGACCAAAGTTTGGGTAAAACCCCCCGGGGGGGAAATTTTTTTTTAGGCTGAAACCCGGGAGTGGACAATTGCAGGGTTGGGCCTAAAGACCCCCGGGGGGGGGCAATTGCAGTGGGGAGGGGAAAAACCCCCCGGGGGGGAAAAATTTCAAAAGGGGGGCAAAAAACCCGCAGAGGGGGAAAATTTCAGTTTAAAACAAAAACCCTTCATGGACAATTCAGTGTTGAGGTAAAAAACCCCGGGGGTAACAAAATTTTTGTTTTGAGGGTAAAAAACCCCGCGGGGGGCAATTGGGGGTTTTGGGCAAAAACCCGTGGGCAATTGCCCTGTTTTGGGGGTAAAACCCCAAGGGGGAAAAAAACAGGGGTTGAGGCAAAAACCCGCAGTGGACAATTTTTAAAAATTTTTGGGCCAAAAAAACCCCGGGGGGGAAATTGAGTTTTTAGGCTGAAGACCCGGGGTTTGGGGGGGAATTGCATTTTTTATGCTAAAACCCTGGTGGGCAAAAATTCTTTTTTAGGGTGGGAAACCCCGCAGGGGGGCCCAAATTAAATGTTTTACCCCTTTTAAAAACCCCCAAGGGGCAATTTTCAGGGGTTTTGGGGAAAGGGGGCCCGGGGGGGAAAAAATTTCAGTGTTTTTTGGGGGGGAAACCCCGGGGAAAAATTTTTTTTTTGAGGGGAAAAAAACCCCCAATTTGGGGGGAAATTTTTGTTTGGGGGAAACCCGGGGGGGGGACCCCAATTTTTGTGTTTTATGCAAAAAACCCGCGGGGCAATTTTTTAAAGGGGTTGAAGGGGTGGGGAATTTTCCGGGCCCCCGGAAAAAATTGCATTTTTTAGGGAAAAGAACCCCGGGGGGAAAAATTTTTAAAAATTTTAGGCTGAATCCCGCCAAAAAGGGAAAAATTTAGGTTGGAAGGGAAAACCCGCAGTAGAAAAAATTTTTGTTTTGGGGGGGTTTTTAAAAAACCCCCCCGGGGGGCCAAAATTTTTAAAAATTTTTTGGCCCGGGAAAAACCCCAGTGGGGGTTTTTAGTGGGGTTTAGGGCCAAAAACCCCGCGGTTTTGGAAAATTTTTGGGGTTTTTTGGGTGAATTAAACCCCCCCGTGGACAAATTTGGGGTGTTTAGGGTAAAGAAACCCGGGGGGGGAAATTGCAAAAAATTTTTCAAAACCCGCAGTTTAAAAATTTTCCTGTTTAGGCTTTTAAAAAACCCCCCGGGGTTTTTCAAATTTTTAATTTTGAAACCCCGGGGAAAACCCGCCCCGTAAAAATTTTTTGTTTTAGCTAAAACCCCAGGGAAAAAGCAGTTTTGAGGCTTAAGACCCAGCAGGGGCAATTGCAAATGTTTTTGGGGTAAAGACCCAAAATGGAAAATTGCCGTTTAGGGGAAGACCCGGCATTTTGGGGGAAATTTTTTGTGTTTGGGGCTTTTAAAAACCCCTTTTTGTGGACAATTGCAAAAATTTTAACCCGGGAAAAAACCCGGGAGGGGGAAAATTTTTTGTTTTAGGCTTTAAAAAACCCCGGCCCAGGGGCAATTTCCGGGGAGGGGGAAAAAAACCCCCCGGGGGGGAAAAAATTTTAGGTTGGGGGGGAATACCCCGGGATGGAAAATTGGGAAAGGGGAGGGTAAAAAACCCCCCCCGGGAAAAATTTTTTTTTTTAAAGGGGGAAAAAACCCGGGTTTTCAATTTCAGGTTTTTAGGCCTTTTTGGGAAAACCCGGGAGTGGGGCAAAATTTCAAAAGGGGTTTTTGGGTAAAAACCCCCCCGGGGGGCAAAATTTCCCCCGTTTTTTGGGGAATACCCGGGAGTTTTGGGAAAATTTCATGGTTTTTTTCAAAAAAAAACCGCTGGACCCAAAATTCAATGTTTAGGGGGGAAAAACCCCAAAAAGGGAAAAATTTTTTAATTTTTTAGGGGGAAAAAACCCGCGGTTTGGGGGAAAATTTTAGTTTGGGCCCAAACCCGGGTGGGGGAAAATTTCAGTTTTGAGGGGGGGGAAAAACCCCCGGGGGGGGGAACCAAAAGGATTTTGAGGGTAAAGACCCCGGGGTGGCAATTGCAAGTTGGGCGAAGACCCGGGAGTGGGAACCCCAAAAACCGTTTGAGGCAAAAAACCCGGTGGACAATTTCAAAGTTTAGGCTAAAACCCCCCGTGGGAAATTTCAGTTTTGAACCCAAAAAACCCGCGTGGACAATTGCAAGGGGTTTTGGGGGTAAAAACCCCCGTGGGGGGGAAATTTTTTTTTTGAGGGGAAAGGGCCCCGGGGGGGGGACCAAATTTCAGGTTGAGGGTAAAAAAAAACCCCAGGGGAAAAAATTTCCCCTTTGGGGGAAAAACCCGGCAGTTTAAAAATTTCATTTGGGGGGTAAAGAACCCCCCCAAAGGGGGGAAAATTTCATTTTTAGGGGAAACCCCGCAAAAAGGGGGAATTTCAATTTGAGGGGGAAAAAAACCCGGGGGGGGGCCCCAAATTTTTGTTTTGAAGGGGGGAAAAAACCCCCCCGGGGGGCAATTGGGAGTGTTTTAGGCTTTTTTAAACCCCAAAAAAAAATTCAGTGTTGGGGGCAAACCCCGGGGAAAATTGCCCCCGTTTAGGCTGAAACCCCCAGTGGGGGAAATTAAATGTTTTAGGAAAAAAACCCCCGGGGGAAATTGGGGGGGTTTTGAGGCTAAAAACCCCCAGGGAAAAAATTTCATTTTTTAGGCAAAAAAACCCTTGGGGGACAAAAGCAAGTTTGAACTTTTTTAAACCCCATGGGCAATTCAGTTTGACGCTAAAACCCTTCAGTGGACAATTGCAGAGATGGCGTCTCTTACAGCGATGCAGAGCATACCATTGTACTCCGCAAGATGTTGGCGTGCATTTAAGTCTAAACGCAGAGTGCCTGGGTGGATCGGCTAAGCAGAAATCTGTTTCTTAGGTTCTGCTGGTGCCAGTGCTTAGAAAATTCACTGATCCCTGGATTCACCGATGAATTGGCAGATATGAAAATTGCATACTTATAACATACACAGGAGCCAAGATATTTGACCTTGAATAACTACCATACAACAAAGGAACAGACCATGTGGTTTGTCAGCCGCTTTCAGCCGGCCTCCCAGTGGGGGCTAGCCACCTGGAATCAGATTACACAGAGTGTGTAGTGAGCTGAAGGGGGGGGGGAAGCCCACAGGCTGCAAAGCCTAATGAATGCAGTAGTTGTGGAAAGTTCTAGGGAAGCACAGGATATGGAGCTTGCAGTATCATCACACCCTACAGTGGACAATTGCAGTGTTGAGGCTGAAGACCCTACAGTGGACAATTGCAGTGTTGAGGCTGAAGACCAGGCAATGGACAATTGCAGTGTTGAGGCTGAAGACCCGGCAGTGGACAATTGCAGTGTTGAGGCTGAAGACCTGGCAGTGGACAATTGCAGTGTTGAGGCTGAAGAACCTGCATTGGAGAATGTCAGTGTTGAGGCTGAAGACCCTACAGTGGACAATTGCAGTGCTGACACTAAAGACCCTGCAGTGGACAATTGCAGTGTTGAGGCTGAAGACCCTGCAGTGGACAATTGCAGTGTTGTGGCTGAAGACCCTGGAGTGGACAATTGCAGTGTTGATGCTAAAGACCCAGCGGTGGACAATTGCAGTGTTACACTAAAGACCACGCAGTGGACAATGCAGTGTTGAGGCTGAAGACCCTGCAGTGGACAATTGCAGTGTTTGATGCTAAAGACCCGCGGTGGACATTGCAGTGTTGCACTAAAGACCCAGCTGTGGACAATTGCAGTGTTGAGCTAAAGACCCTGCAGTGGACAGTTGCAGTGTTGAGGCTGAAGACCCTGCAGTGGACAATTGCAGTGTTTGACCTAAAGACCCGCAGTGGACAGTTGCAGTGTTGAGCTAAAGACCCTGCAGTGGACAATTGCAGTGTTGATGCTGAAAGACCCGCGTGGACAATTGCAGTGTTTACACTAAAGACCCAGCAGTGGACAATTGCAGTGTTGAGGCTGAAGACCCGCAGTGGACAATTGCAGTGTTGAGGCTGAAGACCCTGCAGTGACAATTGCAGTGTTTACACTAAAGACCCAGCAGTGGACAATTGCAGTGTTGACGCTGAAGACCCGCAGTGGACAATTGCAGTGTTGAGCTGAAGACCCGGCAGTGGACAATTGCAGTGTTGACTGAAGACCCTGCAGTGGACAATTGCAGTGTTGGCTGAAGACCTAAATTAGCAGTGTTTACTAAGACCCTACAGTGGACAATTGCAGTTGCTGCTAAGACCCGCAGTGGACAATTGCAGTGTTGAGGCTGAAGACCCTGCAGTGGACAATTGCAGTGTTGTGCTAAGACCCAGTGGAAATTGCAGTGTTGTGCTGAAGACCCAGCAGTGGACAATTGCAGTGTTTACACTAAAGACCCAGCAGTGGACAATTGCAGTGTTGAGGCTGAAGACCCGGCAGTGGACAATTGCAGTGTTGTGCTGAAGACCCTGGGAGTGGACAATTGCAGTGTTGATGCTAAAGACACTGCAGTGGACAATTGCAGTGTTGTGGCTGAAGACCCTGCAGTGGACAATTGCAGTGTTTACACTAAAGACCCAGCAGTGGACAATTGCAGTGTGTTGACTGAAGACCCGCAGTGGACAATTGCAGTGTTGAGCTGAAGACCCTGCAGTGGACAATTGCAGTGTTGATGCTAAAGACACTGCAGTGGATAATTGCAGTGTTGTGGCTGAAGACCCGCGTGGACAATTGCAGTGTTTACACTAAAGACCCACAGTGGACAATTGCATGTTGTGTAAGAGCGTGAAGAGCGGCCAGTGGACAATTGCAGTGTTGAGGCTGAAGACCCTGCAGTGGACATTGTAGTGTTGATGCTAAAGACCGCGTGGACAATTGCAGTGTTGTGGCTGAAGACCCTGGAGTGGACAATTGCAGTGTTGATGCTAAGACCCAGCGTGGACAATTGCAGTGTTTCATAAAGACCCAGCGTGGACAATTGCAGTGTTGACGCTGAAGACCCTGCAGTGGACAGTTGCAGTGTTGAGGACTGAAGACCCTGCAGTGGACAATTGCAGTGTTGATGGCTAAGACCGCGAGTGGACAATTGCAGGTTTGCACTAAAGACCCACAGTGGACAATTGCAGTGTTGAGGCTAAAGTCCCAGCGGTGGACAATTGCAGTGTTTACACTAAAGACCCAGTAGTGGACAATTGCAGTGTTGACGCTGAAGAACCTGCAGTGGACAGTTGCAGTGTTGATCTAAAGACCCAGCGGTGGACAATTGCAGTGTTGACGCTAAAGACCCTGCAGTGGACATTGCAGTGTTGAGGCTGAAGACCCTGCAGTGGACAATTGCAGTGATTGATGCTAAAGACCCAGCAGTGGACAATTGCAGTGTTTACACTAAAGACCCAGCAGTGGACAATTGCAGGGTTGAGCTGAAGACCCTGCAGTGAACAATTGCAGTGTTTAGCTGAAGACGCAGTGGACAATTGCAGTGTTGAGGCTAAAGACCCAGTGGTGACATTGCAGTGTTGAGGCTGAATACCTGGCAGTGGACAATTGCAGTGTTGACACTAAAGACCCTGCAGTGGACAATTGCAGTGTTGGGCTAAAGACCCGGCAGTGAACAATTGCAGTTTGAGGCTGAAGACCCAGCAGTGGACAATTGCAGTGTTGAGGCTAAAGACCCAGTGGTGGACAATTGCAGTGTTGAGGCTGAATTCCCGCAGTGGAAAATTGCAGTGTTGAGGCTAAAGACCCAGCAGTGACAATTGCAGTGCTGAGGCTAAAGAGCCAGCAGTGTGCAATTGCAATCTTGAGCTGAATACCCGGCAGTGGACAATTGCAGTGCTGAGGCTAAAGACCTAGTGGTGGACAATTGCAGTGTTGAGGCTGAGACCCAGAAGTGGAAAATTGCAGTGTTGACGCTAAATACCCTGCAGTGGACAATTGCAGTGTTGAGGCTGAAGACCATGCAGTGGACAATTACAGTGTTGAGGTTAAAGACCTGGCAGTGGACAATTGCAGTTTTGAGGCTAAAGACCCAGCAGTGGACAATTGCAGTGTTGAGGCTGAATACCCTGCGTGGACGATAGCAGTGTTTGAGACTGAAGACACAGCAGTGGACAATTACAGTGTTTACGCTAAATACCCTGCAGTGGAACACTGCAGTGTTGACGCTAGATACCCTGCAGTAGACAATGCAGTGTTGAAGGCTAAGGACCCAGCGTGGACAATTGCAGTATTGAGGCTGAATACCCAGCAGTGGACAATTGGAGTGTTGAGGCTAAAGACCCAGCGTGGACAATTGCAGAGTTGAGCTGAAGACCCGCAGTGGACAATTGCAGTGTTGAGGCTAAAGACCCAGTGGTGGACAATTGCAGTGTTGAGGCTGAAGCGGGCAGTGGACAATTGCAGTGTTGAGGCTGAAAGACCCGCAGTGAACAATTGCAGTTTTGAGGCTGAAGACCCAGCAGTGGACAATTGCAGTGTTGAGGCTAAAGACCCAGTGGTGGACAATTGCAGTGTTGAGGCTGAATTCCCGCAGTGGAAAATTGCAGTGTTGAGGCTAAAGACCCAGCAGTGACCAATTGCAGTGCTGAGGCTAAAGAGCCAGCAGTGTGCAATTGCAATCTTGAGGCTGAATACCCAGCAGTGGACAATTGCAGTGTTGACGCTAAAGACCCTGCAGTAGACAATTGCTGTTATGTTATCGGTAGCTGAGGAGTGCAAGTAAAAAAGGCAATACACCAGAGCAGTTGGAATCTATGGATTGCAGTACCCTGACTAACCACAACAACTAGAGGCAGCCGTGGAGCGTTCCTACGTTGGTCCTAGACGCCTCGTCACAGCCTGAAAACTAACTACACCTAAAGATAGAAATAGGAAAGCTATCTGCCCCGGAGCAGAACCCCAAAGATAATAGAAAGCCCCCAAACATGTAATGGCGGTTAGACAAGAGGAAATACAGACACAGGATGAAAATAGTATGAGCAAACGCTGGGGCCCAAACTATCTGAATAGAAAAGGATAGGAAGGGTACTTACTGCAATCCCAGAAAACCCTGAAAAACACCAACTCTACTAATTTCAAAATCACCTGAGATCACACGACCTCTACCACCTAAATTAGCTCTCTGGTGTAACAAAATCAAAACAGCAGCCACTGAAAAAACTGGAAAAAGCAAAAGAACAAAACTCAGTGGCTGAATTAAACTGAGAAGGCAGAAGCCCCCGGAGGGGAACCAGAAGGCCCCCAAAGAAGTGCAGGACAAAATGCAAAAATATAGCACAAACACAAAAGAAGAAAAAGACTTATCTGAAGCAGGAGATGCAGACACGACACAGCAGGCTACAAGGGAAACTGGAATGAAGGATTCAGACCAGAACAATTGATCACCGGCAACCCTGATGGAAAATGACTCCCTTATATAAGACCAGTCAGTAACACCTGATTCCCAGTCCTCACAATCTTCACTAGTACCGCTTGTAACCACCAGAGGGAGCCTCTGCTCAGAACTCATCTCAAACCCATTCACAACAGTACCCCCCCCTTGAGGAGGGGTCACCGAACCCTCATTTGAGCAACCAGGTCGGTCAGGATGAGTTCTATGATAAGCACGGATAAGTCTCCTAGCATGGATGTCCGAAGCAAACACCCAAGAATTGTCTTCCTGACCATAACCTCTCCATTTAACCAAATACTGGAGTTTCCGTCTAGAAAAACGAGAATCCAATATTTTCTCAACCACATACTCCAGATTGCCCTCAACCAAAACAGGGTCAGGAGGCACAGCAGCAGGAACCACTGGCTCAACAAACCTCTTCAACAAGGACTTGTGGAACACGTTATGGATCTTAAATGTCCCTGGAAGAAGCAAACGAAAAGAAACAGGATTAATAATCTCCATGATCTTATAAGGTCCAATGAACCTAGGCTTAAATTTAGGAGAAGCTACTCTCATAGGAATATTCTTTGAGGACAACCAGACCAAGTCCCCCACTTTAAACCGAGGACCATCAGTCCTATGCCGGTTAGCAAACCGCTGGGCCTTCTCCTGAGAGAGGGACAACCTCTCCACTACCTGGTCCCAAATCTGTTGCATACGCTCCACAACAGAGTCAACCCTGGACAGACAGAAGCCTCCGTCTGTCCTGAAGAAAATCGAGGGTGAAACCCAGAATTACAGAAAAACGGAGACATCAAAGTGCAGAGCTAGCCCTATTATTAAGAGCAAACTCAGCCAAAGGCAAAAAAGAGACCCAGTCATCCTGATCAGCAGACACAAAGCATCTAAGATAAGTCTCCAATGTCTGGTTTGTTCTCTCAGTTTGACCATTGGTCTGAGGATGAAATGCCGAGGAGAAAGACAATTGAACACCCAGTTTAGAACAAAAAGTCCTCCAAAATCTGGAAACAAACTGGACTCCTCTGTCAGACACAATGTTCTCAGGAATGCCGTGTAAACGAACCACGTGCTGAAGGAACAACGGCACCAATTCAGAGGAGGAAGGCAACTTAGGTAATGGCACAAGATGTATCATTTTGGAAAACCTATCACAAATTACCCAGATGGTGGTCATTCTCTGAGAAACAGGAAGTCGGAAATGAAATCCATAGAGATATGGGTCCATGGTCTCTTGGGCACAGGCAATGGCATCAATAAACCACTAGAGCGAGAGCAAGGCTTGGAGCGAGAGCAAGTCCCGCAGGACTGCACAAATTCCCTGACATCACGAGACAAGGTAGGCCACCAAAAGGACCGACTAACCAAGTCTCTGGTACCAAAAATTCCGGGATGCCAGCCAATGCGGAACAATGAATCTCAGACATCACACTCTTTTTCCATTGGTCCGGGACAAACGATTTTCCAACAGGGCAGCCTCGGGCCTATCCTCCTGACACCCCTCCAGAGCAAGTCTCAAATTGGGCGAGATGGCGGAAAGAACTACACCCTCTTTCAAAATAACAGAAGGATCAGATAACTCAGGAGAGTCCGCAAGGAAACTCCTCGAGAGGGCATCCGCCTTAACATTCTTAGTGCCAGGAAGAAAGGAAACCACAAAATTAAAACGTGTGAAAAACAAGGCCCACCTGGCCTGTCTAGGATTGAATCGCTTGGCAGATTCCAGATAGACCAGATTCTTATGGTCAGTAAGGACCACCACCTGATGTTTGGCTCCCTCCAGCCAATGTCTCCACTCTTCAAAAGCCCACTTCATGGCCAATAACTCCCGATTACCCACGTCATAATTACGTTCAGTAGGAGAAAATTTTCGAGAGAAAAAGGCACAAGGGTTACTTTTAGAGGTCTCTGGATCTTTTTGGGACAAAACGGCACCTGCCCCAATTTCAGAGGCATCAACCTCCACCTGAAATGGCAGAGAAACATCAGGCTGCCGTAGAACAGGGGCAGAAGTGAATCTCTGCTTAAGTTCCTGAAATGCAGAGACTGCCTCAGGAGGCCAATTCACCACATCAGAACCCTTTCTGGTCAAATCAGTTAATGGTTTAACAATAACCGAGAAATTACCAATAAATTTACGATAAAAATTGGCAAAACCCAAAAATCTCTGAAGAGCCTTTAATGAAGAAGGTTGGACCCAATCACAGATGGCCTGAACCTTGACCGGGTCCATTTCAATAACAGATGGGGACAAAATGAATCCCAGAAATGAGATCCTCTGTACGCCAAAAAGACACTTTGATCCCTTCACATACAGAGCATTCTCTCTCAAAATCTGGAACACAGTTCGAACATGTTTCACATGAGAGTCCCAGTCATTAGAAAAAATCAAGATATTATCCAAATAAACAATCAGAAATTTGTCCACAAAATCCCTGAAAATGTCATTCATGAAGGACTGGAAGACGGAAGGAGCATTAGTGAGCCCAAAGGGCATCACTAGGTACTCAAAATGCCCTTCAGGGGTATTGAATGCCGTCTTCCATTCATCCCCGTGCTTAATGCGAATAAGGTTATACGCCCCCCTGAGGTCAAGCTTGGTAAACCAAGTAGCATTTTTCACCCTGGAAAACAGGTCAGAAATCAAGGGTAACGGGTATTGATATTTCACAGTAATATTGTTCAAGAGACGATAATCAATACACGGCCTTAATGAACCATCTTTTTTGGCCACAAAGAAAAAACCGGCACCTAAGGGTGAAGAGGATGGTCTGATATGACCCTTCTCCAATGATTCCTTGATATAAGACCGCATAGCGTCATGTTCAGGTACAGACAAGTTAAAAAGGCGACCTTTAGGGAATTTACTACCCGGCACTAATTCAATAGCGCAGTCATAGCTCCTATGGGGAGGCAAGGATGCAGATTTACTTTCGCTAAACACATCAGAAAAATAAACAAAAAGTCAGGAACATCCTGAGCTTGGGGGGAGGCAGAAAAAACAGGAGTGTTGGTATTAACACATTGGCAGCCCCAACTGGTTACAGACACAGATTTCCAATCCAAAACAGGATTATGAGACTGCAACCAAGGGAAACCCAGCACGATAATGTCATGCAGATTATATAGAACCAAAAATTTGCAGCACTCCTGGTGATCAGGTTCAACCCTCATTATCACCCGAGTAGAAAACTGGGGTTTATTCTCAGCCAAAGGGGTAGAATCGATCCCCAGTAGGGGAATAGACTTCTGTAGGGGTATCAAGGGAAACCCACAACGTTTAGCAAAATCATAATCCATCAGGTTAATAGCTGCTCCAGAATCAACGAAAGCCTGAGCAGAAAATGAGGACAGAGAGCATATCAGAGTGACAGTTAATAAAAACTTAGTCTGAACACTACCCAAGACAACTGAGCGTGCAAAACGTCTTCCCCGCTTAGGGCAGACTGAAATAGCATGAGAGGCATCACCACAGTAGAAACATAACCCATTGCGCTTTCGAAACTCATGACGCTGTGCCCCAGACACCACTCCATCACACTGCATGGATTCAGAAGCAGGCTCACAAGGCAACACCATACCACGCATACTTCTCCGCTCACGCAAACGTCTGTCAATTTGAATCGCTAATGACATAGAATCATTGAGACCAGAGGGGACTGGGAATCCCACCATAACATCTTTTACATTATCTGACAGACCCTTCCGGAAAAGGGCCGCCAAAGCGTCGTCATTCCATTTGGTCAGGACTGCCCACCTACGGAATCTCTGACAGTATAACTCAGCGTCATCAAGCCCCTGATTTAATGCCAACAAGGCTTTTTCAGCTTGATCAGTGACATTAGGCTCATCGTACAATAACCCCAAAGCCTGAAAAAACGCATCAACATCACTCAAAATAGGATCCCCAGGTATCAGGGAAAAAGCCCAATCCTGAGGATCGCCGCGCAGGAGAGAGATGATAATTTGAACCTGCTGCGCTGCGTTTCCTGAGGACTTAGATTTTAAGGCAAAAAACAATTTACAATTATTTTTGAAATTCTGAAACTTAGCTCGATCCCCTAAAAACAAATCTGGCATGGGGATCCTAGGTTCCACAACAGGCAACCCAGCAAGATAGATAGCAATACTCCGAACCTCAGTGGCAAGCTGATCCACACGGCCAGACAACTGTGCAAACTCCATTGGGAAAAAAGATCCTCCCCAGCACCCAGAGATACAGAGGGAAAAAAAAAAAAAAAAATGCAACAAACAGAAAAATATCTCTGACAACTCTGACAACCTTTTTTCTATCACAATATTTTTTCCCTTCTGTGAGTACCATACAATTTTCAATTTTTTGGGCCGGTGATACTGTTATGTTTCGGTAGCTGAGGAGTGCAGGTAAAAAAGGCAATACACCAGAGCAGTTGGAATCTATGGGATTGCAGTACCCTGACTAACCACAACAACTAGAGGCAGCCGTGGAGCGTTCCTACGTTGGTCCTAGACGCCTCGTCACAGCCTGAGAAACTAACTACACCTAAAGATAGAAATAAGAAAGCTATCTGCCCCGGAGCAGAACCCCAAAGATAATAGAAAGCCCCCAAACATGTAATGGCGGTTAGACAAGAGGAAATACAGACACAGGATGAAAATAGTATGAGCAAACGCTGGGGCCCAAACTATCTAAATAGAAAAGGATAGGAAGGGTACTTACTGCAATCCCAGAAAACCCTGAAAAACACCAACTCTACTAATTTCAAAATCACCTGAGATCACACGACCTCTACCACCTAAATTAGCTCTCTGGTGTAACAAAATCAAAACAGCAGCCACTGAAAAAACTGGAAAAAGCAAAAGAACAAAACTCAGTGGCTGAATTAAACTGAGAAGGCAGAAGCCCCGGAGGGGACCCAGAAGGCCCCCAAAGAAGTGCAGGACAAAATGCAAAAATATAGCACAAACACAAAAGAAGAAAAAGACTTATCTGGAAGCAGGAGATGCAGACACGACACAGCAGGCTACAAGGGAAACTGGAATGAAGGATTCAGACCAGAACAATTGATCACCGGCAACCCTGATGGGAAAATGACTCCCTTATATAAGACCAGTCAGTAACACCTGATTCCCAGTCCTCACAATCTTCACTAGTACCGCTTGTAACCACCAGAGGGAGCCTCTGCTCAGAACTCATCTCAAACCCATTCACAACAATTGCAGTGTGAGGCTAAAGACCCAGCGGTGGACAATTGCAGTGTTGAGGCTGAATACCCTGCAGAGGACAATTGCAGTGTTGACACTAAAGACCCTGCAGTGGACAATTGCAGTGTTGAGGATGAAGACCCGGCAGTGGACCATTGCAGTGTTGAGGCTAAAGACCCAGCAGTGGACAATTGCAGTGTTGAGGCTAAAGACCCAGGGATGGACAATTGCAGTGTTGAGGCTGAAGACCTGGCAGTGGACAATTGCAGTGTTGATGCTAAAGACCCTGCAGTGGACAATTGCAGTGTTGAGGCTGAAGACCCTGCAGTGGACAATTACAGTGTTGACGCTAAAGACCTGGCAGTGGACAATTGCAGTGTTGAGGCTAAAGACCCAGCGGTGGACAATTGCAGTGTTGAGGCTGAATACCCGGCAGTGAACAATTGCATTGTTGAGGCTAAAGAACCAGCAGTGGAAATTGCAGTCTTGAGGCTGAATACCCAGCAGTGGACAACTGCAGTGTTGATGCTAAAGACCCAGCGGTGGACAATTGCAGTGTTGAGGCTGAATACCCGGCAGTGAACAATTGCATTGTTGAGGCTAAAGAACCAGCAGTGGGAAATTGCAGTCTTGAGGCTGAATACCCAGCAGTGGACAATTGCAGTATTGACGCTAAAGACCCTGAAGTAGACAATTGAAGTTTTGAGGCTAAAGACCCAGCGGTGGACAATTGCAGTGTTGAGGCTGAATACCCTGCAGTAGACAATTGCAGTGTTGAGGCTAAGGACCCAGCGGTGGACAATTGCAGTGTTGAGGCTGAATACCCGGCAGTGGACAATTGGAGTGTTGAGGCTAAAGACCGAGCGGTGGATAATTGCAGTTTTGAGGCTGAAGACCCGACAGTGGACAATTGCAGTGTTGAGGCTAAAGACCCAGTGGTGGACAATTGCAGTGTTGAGGCTGAATACCCAGCAGTGGACAATTGCAGTGTTGACGCTAAAGACCCTACAGTGGACAATTGCAGTTTTGAGACTGAAGACCCGGCAGTGAACAATTGCAGTGTTGAGCTGAAGACCCAGCAGTGGACAATTGCAGTGTTGAGGCTAAAGACCCAGAGATGGACAATTGCAGTATTGAGGCTGAAGACCTGGCAGTGGACAATTGCAGTGTTGATGCTAAAGACCCTGCAGTGGACAATTGCAATGCTGAACCTGAAGGCTCTGCAGTGGGCAATTACAGTGTTGAGGCTAAAGACCTGGCAGTGGACAATTAGAGTGTTGAGGCTAAAGACCCAGAGGTGGACAATTGCAGTGTTGAGGCTGAATACCCGGCAGTGGAAAATTGCAGTGTTGAGACTAAATACCCGGCAGTGAACAACTGCAGTTTTGAGGCTAAAGAACCAGCGGTGGACAATTGCAGTCTTGAGGCTGGATACCCGGCAGTGGACAATTGCAGTGTTGAGGCTAAAGACCCAGCGGTGGCCAATTTCAGTGTTGAGGCTGAATACCCGGCAGTGGACAATTGCAGTGTTGATGCTAAAGAACCTGCAGTGGACAATTGCAATGTTGAGGCTAAATACCCAGCAGTGAACAATTGCAGTGTTGAGGCTAAAGAACCAGTGGTGGACAATTTCAGTCTTGAAGCTGGATACCCTGCAGTAGACAATTGCAGTGTTGAGGCTGAATACCCGGCAGTGGACAATTGCAGTTTTGATGCTAAAGACCCTGCAGTGGACAATTGCAATGTTGAGGCTGAAGACCGGCAGTGAACAATTGCAGTTTTGAGGCTAAGACCCAGCAGTGGACAATTGCAGTGTTGAGGCTAAAGACCCACCGATGGAGAATTTCAGTGTTGAGGCTGAAGACCCGGCAGTGGACAATTGCAGTGTTGACGCTAACGACCCTGCAGTGGACAATTGCAGTGTTGAGGCTGAAGACCATGCAGTGGACAATTACATGTTGAGGCTGAAGACCCTGCAGTGGACAATTGCAATGTTGAGGCTAATGACCCAGCAGTGGACAAATGCAGTGTTGAGGCTGAATACCCGGCAGTGGAAAATTGCAGTGTTGAGGCTAAAGACCCAGCAGTGAACAATTGCAGTGTTGAGGCTAAAGAACCAGCGGTGGACAATTGCAGTGTTGGGGCTGAATACCCGGCAGTGGACAATTGCAGTGTTGACGCTAAAACCCTGCAGTGGACAATTGCAATGTTGAGGCTAAAGACTCAGCAGTGAACAATTGCAGTGTTGAGGCTAAAGAACCAGCGGTGGACAATTGCAGTCTTCAGGCTGGATACCCTGCAGTAGACAATTGCAGTGTTGAGGCTGAATACCCGGCAGTGGACAATTGCAGTGTTGATGCTAAAGACCCTGCAGTGGACAATTGCAGTGTTGAGGCTGAAGACCCAGCAGTGAACAATTGCAGTTTTGAGGCTGAAGACCCAGCAGTGGACAATTGCAGTGTTGAAGGCTAAAGACCCAGCAATGGACAATTGCATTGTTGAGGCTGAAGACCTGGCAGTGGACAATTGCAGTGTTGATGCTAAAGACCCTGCAGTGGACAATTGCAGTGTTGAGGCTGAAAACCCTGCAGTGGACAATTACAGTGTTGAGGCTGAAGACCCTGCAGTGGACAATTGCAGTGTTGAGGCTAAAGACCCAGCAGTGGACAAATGCAGTGTTGAGGCTGAATACCCGGCAGTGGAAAATTGCAGTGTTGAGGCTAAAGACCCAGCAGTGAACAATTGCAGTGTTGAGGCTAAAGAACCAGCGGTGGACAATTGCAGTGTTTAGGCTGAATACTCGGCAGTGGCAATTGCATTGTTGAGGCTAAAGACCCATTGGTGGACAATTGCAGTGTTGAGGCTGAAGACCCGGCAGTGGACAATTGCAGTGTTGAGGCTAAAAACCCTGCAGTGGACAATTGCAGTGTTGAGGCTGAAGACCCAGCAGTGACAATTACTGTGTTAACGCTAAATACCCTGCAGTAGACAATTGCAGTGTTGAGACTGAGACCTGGCAGTGGACAATTACAGTGTTGAGACTAAAGACCTGGCAGTGGACAATTGCAGTGTTGAGGCTAAAGACCCAGCAGTGGACAACTGCAGTGTTGAGGCTGAATACCCTGCAGTGGACGATAGCAGTGTTGAGACTGAAGACACAGCAGTGACAATTGCAGTTTTGAGGCTTAAGACCCGGCAGTGGACAATTGCAGTGTTGAGGCTAAAGACCACCGATGGAGAATTGCAGTGTTGAGGCTGAAGACCCGCAGTGGGCAATTGCAGTGTTGACGCTAACGACCCTGCAGTGGACAATTGCAGTGTTGAGGCTGAAGACCATGCAGTGGACAATTACAATGTTGAGGCTGAAGACCCTGCAGTGGACAAATGCAGTGTTGAGGCTGAATACCCGGCAGTGGAAAATTGCAGTGTTGAGGCTAAAGACCCAGCAGTGAACAATTGCAGTGTTGAGGCTAAAGAACCAGCGGTGGACAATTGCAGTGTTGGGTCTGAATACCCGCAGTGGACAATTGCAGAGTGTAGCACTCGAAAGACCCTGCAGTGGACAATTGCAATGTTGAGGCTAAAGACTCAGCAGTGAACAATTACAGTGTTGAGGCTAAGAACCAGCGGTGGACAATTGCAGTCTTCAGGCTGGATACCCTGCAGTAGACAATTGCAGTGTTGAGGCTGAATACCCGGCAGTGGACAATTGCAGTGTTGAGCTAAAGACCCTGCAGTGGACAATTGCAGTGTTGAGGCTGAAGACCCGCAGTGAACAATTGCAGTTTGAAGCTGAAGACCCAGCAGTGGACAATTGCAGTGTTGAGGCTAAAGACCCAGCAATGGACAATTGCATTGTGAGGCTGAACACCTGGCAGTGGACAATTGCAGTGTTGATGCTAAAGACCCTGCAGTGGACAATTGCAGTGTTGAGGCTGAAAACCCTGCAGTGGACAATTACAGTGTTGAGGCTGAAGACCCTGCAGTGGACGATAGCAGTGTTGAGGCTAAAGACCCAGCAGTGGACAAATGCAGTGTTGAGGCTAAAGACCCGCAGTGGACAAATTGCAGTGTTGAGGCTAAAGACCCGCAGTGACAATTGCAGTGTTGAGGCTAAAGACCAGCGTGGACAATTGCAGTGTTTAGGCTGAATACCGGCAGTGGACAATTGCAGTGTTGAGGCTAAAGACCCAGAGTGGACAATTGCAGTGTTGAGGCTGAAGAACCCGCGTGGACAATTGCAGTGTTGAGGCTGAAACCGCAGTGGCAATTGCAGTGTTGAGGCTAAAGACCCAGAGTGGACAATTGCAGTGTTAGGCTAAGACCCGCAGTGGACAATTGCAGTGTTGAGGCTAAGACCTGCAGTGGACAATTGCAGTGTTGAGGCTAAAGACCGCAGTGGACAATTGCAGTGTTGAGCTAAAGACCCGCAGTGGACAATTGCAGTGTTGAGGCTGAATACCCTGCAGTGGACGATAGCAGTGTTGAGACTGAAGACACAGCAGTGGACAATTACAGTTTTACGCTAAATACCCTGCAGTGGACAATTGCAGTGTTGAGCTAGAACCCTGCAGTGACAATTGCAGTGTTGAGGCTAAGACCGCAGTGGACAATTGCAGTGTTGAGGCTGAATACCCGGCAGTGGACAATTGAGTGTTGAGGCTAAGACCCAGCGTGGACAATTTGCAGTGTTGAGGCTGAAGACCCGCAGTGGACAATTGCAGTGTTGAGGCTAAGACCCCAGTGTGGACAATTGCAGTGTTGAGGCTGAATACCTGGCAGTGGACAATTGCAGTGTTGACACTAAAGACCCTGCAGTGGACAATTGCAGTGTTGAGGCTGAAGACCCGCAGTGGACAATTGCAGTTTGAGGCTAAGACCCAGCAGTGGACAATTGCAGTTTGAGGCTAAAGACCCGCATGGACAATTGCAGTGTTGAGGCTAAGACCCAGCGTGGACAATTGCAGTGTTGAGCTGAAGACCCTGCAGTGGACAATTGCAGTGTTGAGGCTGAAGACCATGCAGTGGACAATTGCAGTGTTGAGGCTGAAGACCTGCAGTGGACAATTGCAATGTTGAGGCTAAGACCCAGCAGTGGACAAATGCAGTGTTGAGGCTGAATACCCGGCAGTGGAAAATTGCAGTGTTGAGGCTAAAGACCCAGCAGTGAACAATTGCAGTGTTGAGGCTAAAGAACCAGCGGTGGACAATTGCAGTGTTGGGGCTGAATACCCGGCAGTGGACAATTGCAGTGTTGACGCTAAAGACCCTGCAGTGGACAATTGCAATGTTGAGGCTAAAGACCTCAGCAGTGAACAATTACAGTGTTGAGGCTAAAGACCAGCGGTGGACAATGCAGTCTTCAGGCTGGATACCCTGCAGTAGACAATTGCAGTGTTGAGGCTGAATACCCGGCAGTGGACAATTGCAGTGTTGAGCTAAAGACCCTGCAGTGGACAATTGCAGTGTTGAGGCTGAAGACCCAGCAGTGAACAATTGCAGTTTTGAGGCTGAAGACCCAGCAGTGGACAATTGCAGTGTTGAAGGCTAAAGACCCAGCAATGGACAATTGCAGTGTTGAGGCTGAAACCTGCAGTGGACAATTGCAGTGTTGAGGCTAAAGACCCTGCAGTGGACATAGCAGTGTTGAGGCTGAAGACCCGCAGTGGACAAATGCAGTGTTGAGGCTAAGACCCAGCAGTGGACAATGCAGTGTTGAGGCTGAAACCCAGCAGTGGACAATTGCAGTGTTAGGCTAAAGACCCAGCAGTGGACAAATGCAGTGTTGAGGCTGAATACCCGCAGTGGAAATTGCAGTGTTGAGCTAAAGACCCAGCAGTGAACAATTGCAGTGTTGAGGCTAAAGACCCAGCAGTGGACAATTGCAGTGTTGAGGCTGAATACTCCGCAGTGGACAATTGCAGTGTTGAGGCTAAAGACCCAGCGTGGACAATTGCAGTGTTGAGGCTGAAACCCGGCAGTGGACAATTGCAGTGTTGAGGCTAAAGACCCGCAGTGGACATTGCAGTGTTGAGGCTGAAGACCCATTGCAGTGGACAATTGCAGTGTTAGCTGAATACCCGCAGTGGACAATTGCAGTGTTGAGGCTAAAACCCTGCAGTGGACATAGCAGTGTTGAGCTGAAGACCAGCAGTGGACAATTCAGTGTTTACGCTAAATACCCGCAGTGGACAATTGCAGTGTTGAGGCTAAAACCCTGCAGTGGACGAATTGCAGTGTTGAGGCTGAAACCCAGCAGTGGACAATTGCAGTGTTGACGCTAATACCCTGCAGTGGACAATTGCAGTGTTGAGGCTAAAGAACCCATGCAGTGGACATTTGCAGTGTTGAGGCTGAAGACCCGCAGGTGGACAATTGCAGTGTTGAGGCTAAATGACCCAGTAGTGGACAATTGCAGTGTTGAGGCTGAATACCTGGCAGTGGACAATTGCAGTGTTGAGCTAAATTTTTTTTTCCCTTAAAAGGAGTTGGTCTTTATTACTTGTAACCCCCATACGAAGTGTATGGGCTTAAAAAAAATTTTCCCCCTTGGGGTCAAAAACAACGTTCAAATTTTTGTCCAGGCATCAAACCCCCAGAAAAAAAAATTAGTGGTTTTGATCAAGACCCGTTCTCCTCGTGTTTTGGGGTGGTGTCTGGAGACGTGGAGGTGACATAAAAAAGGCTTCCCATTTTAAAAGGAGGGGTTTCCTAATTGGAATGCCTATACAAAGTTTTGGGGTCCCCCACATTTTCCCTGGGGGGTCACAAAACCCTACTTGTAAATATTTTTTGTTAGGGACTAAAACCCTTGCAAAAAAATTTTTGGTGTTTATCGAAACACGGTCCCCGGGTGGTCTGGGGGGTGTCAAAGGTGTGGGGGGGAGGCTTGAAAAAGGTTTCGCATTTAAAAAGGGGGGTCTCCATATTGAACCCCCATACATAAGTGTAGGCGACAAAATTTTCCCCGGGGGGTACCATAAGCTATGTGTAAATATATGTTTTTAAAAAGCACAAAAACCCCTTTTAAAAAATTTGGTGTTGCATCACGGCCCCACGGTCACTTTTTTATTAGGGGGTGGGGATGATGGGGAAGAAGGGGGAGAAAAAACCACTGGGAAAAGTAAAAAACATATACCCTGTGTGGGTTAAAAGGTGATGGTAAAAAAAGAAGGTATGGGTATGTTTGCTGTTTTTTCGGGGTTGTAGAGAATCTCCCCCCAACCCGGGGCCTTTTTCATTTTTAATAATCGTTTTAAGTTTTTCAGTTGAAGGGGGTGACTTTCGTTATTTCCCCCCAGGGGCACTAAAACCCCTCGACAAAAAATGCGGCAGGGGGGGAAAGGCTTCCAAGGGTAGAGAGCCAGATCATGCCTGCGGTTTGGTGCCCAAAATTTAAAAAGGTCAGGGGAAAACCCGGGGGGTTTTTTGGGGCAGAAAAAACTCCCTTAAATTTCCCCAAACTTTCCGCCTTGGGCGTCCCCCCCCGGGCTCGGGGCCCCGGGATGGGGGGTTGAGAAAAGTGTCCCAAATTTGCCTGTTCCTGCCTCTGCGGATGGGGTTGTGTTTCTCGCCCTACTCCTTGGTTGAAAAATGAACTGGACCTCTACCCCAGCGTTTGAGAGGGGAATTTTTCTTAATTGGAACGGGCCCCCTTTGGACTGCATCATTTTAGAAAAATATCGATTTTGGAAGAAGGGAAATTGAAATTTCCCTTTTGCATGGATTTAAAAAGGGTCACAACCGTAATAGGTTAAACCAAATTTTGAAATGCGGGGGTAAAGGGAAAGGCAGGCAACAAAATCTGCCATGCGTGCCAGATGCTAACTGGCAAGATTTTGTGCCCCATAACGGGATGACCCCCTGCTGTCCTCCCCCCTGTCTGGGCCAAACCACGCTGAAAAGGTATGAAGTTGTGGGGTACTTTAGGCAGAAAGTAGTTCGTTCCTTACCCCATTGACAAAACCCAAAATTTAAAGGGAATGGGCGGGGTTGTTTTTTCACCTGTATGGTTTTGCCCCTCTCGTGTCTGCCTGCAATGCCCCCTTTTTTTTGGGGCAGAAATTTTTTCGAAACAGGAAGTGGGTGGTGTGTAAAATGCCACCCATCCCTCTTGGTGGATCCCCAAAGTTTTGTAGGATGGAAAATTTTGAAATCCATGTCCCCTCCGAGGTCTTATGTGTGGTTTGGGAAGTGAAAACCCCCCCTTTTGATGTGGTTCAACAATCCCCCTCTTTCTCACAAACCTTTAAAGGGGGTTTAATTTTTCCAAAAAAGGGACTCACATACCGTCGGGGGGCAAAGCTGCGAAGCACTTGCAAGGGGAGCTGAAGCGTAGCTGACTTTTAAAATGGCATAAGGCAGCGTATTTCCAAGCAGATCGGCAGCTCCGGGTAGGGTTTTTAGAAAGCGAACCCCGGTTAAGACAATGGCCGGGATGGGGCGTGTGTGGTCCCTCGCTCAGGCCGCCACCAGGTTTCCCTCCCCCTTTCACACACACAGCCGGCTGAGTTTCCCGGGGTTTAGTCCCCATCTGTGCTCTTTCAGAGCTGTCCACACCTCCCCGATTTTGGGTTTGTACCTAGCAATTAGCTTAGCACGCTGTTGCGCTTTGGTGGGCAGAGCGCAGTGTCCGCTTGCAAATTTTTGGTCATTTTGGAGTGAGGTGAAGGGAGGGGAGTATAACGGCCCGGGCTGTAGATGTGGGGGGGAACCCTTTTACCAGGGGCCCGCCGAGAAAGAAATGTGTAAAAATTGTACTGTGGCCTGTGGGGAAAATTTTGGGGTTTCCGTTTCGATCCCAAGATGGGGTATGGACAATGAAGGGTGCGCTGGGGAAAGGATGCTTGTTTTGGTGGTAGTTTAGTGTGTGAAAACAGGGCAGGGGGGAGGGATCTTAAGGCCATGGATAGGGATTTTGGTTTCCCACAAAACCCAAAAAAAAATAGTGGTGTCCCCAACAGTGTTCCCGGACTTGGGTTGGCCCACAAAGTCGGGGCTTTGCTTTCATGTGCCTGATATGTGGGGGGGTCAGGTGGTTTTGGCTACCCCGCTATGGGCATTGCAGGTGGTCAAAAAAACTGTTTGGGGGTTATCGCGAGTCTTTTAAAAAAAACCGACTCGGGAAGAATAACAGTTGTCTGCAACTTCCGTGGTTGGTGTTTAAAAACGTTGCCCCCCCCTGTTGCGGCCCCCAGGGTGTTCTTCTGTTTGTGGGGTTTCTCCCTCCCCCTGGTCTGCTGTCCTCGTCCCAACTCCCGCCCCGGGTTTGGGTTTGTTAATATCATCCACCCTCCCCCCCTTTCGCCCTGGTCCCCCCCCGACTTTGTGAATTTTGTTCTCATGTCCCCTCTTTTGACCGTTCCACCTGCCTTATGTGAATGTTGCTGCTCAATTTTTGGATATGCATTAATTGTTTGCCCCGCTTTTTAAATGGACCCCGGTGGGGGCCGAATTATAAAAGGAAAATGAAAAGTTTCGGAGTGTCCCAAATGGGATCGTTTTTCCAGGGATCGGCAGGAGGAGGGGGAAAGGGGCCCGGGGGGGGAAAAATTTGGTGATATGGGATAGTTGCCTGTGGAAGCGGGTTGGGGCAAGTGACTGAAGAATTTTCTCCACCAACCGTTCCTTTACGCGCTTGGGGCAAAAATGCTATTTGCCCCCCTAGAATTCTGCAGGAATTGTTGTGAAAAAATTTTGGGGGTTTTTGTGGACAATTTGTAGCCCGGCCCTTCTCTCATGCACAACACCTCACGTCATTCCTCCCTTGCCCCGCGTTTAATTTTAAATGGTACAAAATTTTCCCGCCCCCCAAAAAAGGGGAATTAGGAGTTTTTTTCAGGGGGGGTTTCCCATATATATTATTGATGTAGGCTTGATATTAATAAAAAAAAATTGGAATACTCACCTGTTAAATTCAGATTCCTTGCACTATATTCTCAACAGGACTAACTGAGTCAAAAACCGTGTTCAAAACAAGGTATTTTTAACACAACGCTACAGTTAAATACCCCAATTAAAACCCAAAAAGTAACAAAAAATACAAATACTAATAAAATTTAAACCCCCACAATCCAATTATTTTCCCACCATTACCTAAAACATACAAATTAATTACGTCCCCGCCTTCCCCTGTAAAAAAGGGGGTTTAATTTGTATTTCCCCCCGCCCGCACTCCGGGTGGTTAGCAGGTTGTGTGGAGGGGGGCCGAAGGGCAGGAGAGTTCTGGAGAGGGGGGGGTTGTGTGGATGTGACAAGGCTGCAGGAAGCATTGAGTTTTTAACGGGGGCTTGGGGGGGGTGAGGGGAAGGATCAGGGGCAGCTTCAGGCGAGGAGATGTTGGCTTTTGGTGGGGTGGAGAAGGGGGGCGGGGGGGGAGAGCCCGGAGATGCGGGGGCTTTGGGGGGAAATGGGGGGGGGGAAAGAAGAAGGGGGGGTGTGTAAAAAACGAGAGGGAAGGGGGGCCTGAAGGAAAGAGGGGCCCAAAGCGGGATTTTAAATCCCCCGGGGCTCGCCCAAATTTTGGGCCACGCCCTGTGCAACAGTCGGCAGGGTGCGAGCTTTCACGTTTCCCTGCTCGCACTGACGGGGGCAGGGTGTTAAAAAAGGGCCCGGGGCGCCGGCCTGTTTGTTAATCGTGAGGCCCCCCCCTCGCAGAAAAAAAGGTTTTTGGACCTTTTGTCTGATAGTGGGGCCCATTACTACATGGAAATTTAAACCCATTTGTTTATGCCAGCAACAGAGGATATCTGTCCATCCCTTTTGAACCCCAATTTTCTGTGGGCATGCTTGTATCCCCTACGGGGGGGAATTTATAAGGGGGGGGTTTTTTAATGGGGGGAAAAAACAATATTTACATATTTTGCATGGTGGTTTGATGAAAAACTTATAAATGTAAACCCCGGGGTATTCCCTTAATGGAAAATTACTGTGATGTGGTGGTAAAAACACCTTTCAATATTGGACGTCTATTTTTTTTTTTTGCAAACTGGTTAAAAAAGGGAAGACAAAGCAAAAATTGGAATGGGTCCTGAAAAGGCACATTTTTCCCACAGATAGATCGGTTTTGACAGCGATCCAGGTTAATTGTGGTCGTTTTTTAATTTTTTACCCAAATAAGTTCAAATAGGGTAACAAACGAAATACGGGATGTACCTAAATGGCAATTTGTTCACAGTTGTCGGCACTGCGGGATTTAGCGTTAATAGTGATTGTTTTTTTTAAAATTTTTTTCCCCAAAAAAAGTCTATTGAACTGGGGGAAACCCCAAAAAAAAAGGGGGAAAGTACCCAAAATCCACTTTGCCACGATAGTAGGCATCTGACTGCAAACCCCGTTTTAATATTGGCCTGTTTTTTTTTTTTTAACCCCAAAATTCTTTGAATAGGGTAAACCAGCAAAAAGGGGGAAAGTACCCCCGAATGCCACATTTGTACCCCCCCGGATCAGGATCGCAGAAACCCCCCACTGTTAAAATATGTGGCCTATTTTTTTATTTTTTTCCCCCAAAAAGTGATAAAAAAGGGAAAAACCACAAATATAGTGAAATGTACCCCCCAAATGCCCCAATTTTTGCACACAGAGAGATTGGGGGTCTGACGGGGAACAGATGTTCAAATGGGGTTTGTTTTTTTTTTTTTTTAACCCCAAAAAGTGTAAAAATAGTGTAACGACGGGAAAAAAGGGAAATTCCTGAAAGCCACAAATTTGTCACAAATAAAAAGGGCCGCGGCGAACCGACTGTTCAAAAAAGGGGCTGTTTTTTTCATTTTTTTTACCCAAAAAAGTGTATAAAAATGGGGGGACCAGAAAAAAAAGGGGAATGTCCCGAAATGCCCATTTTTTCCCAAAGATAAAGGCGTTTTGAAGAACCCCCCCTTTAAAAAATCTGCCTGATTTTTTTTTTTTGGCAGAAAAAATTTTGTCAATAAGTAGGTTTGACACAAAAAAAAAAAATTATGGGGCTTAAATGGAAAATTTTTCCTAATTATTGGTCCGTGTTGCGGACAAAACCCAGTGTAAAAAATTTCCCCCTTTAGCTAATTTTTTTGGGATAAAATTTTTTTGTCAGCAAACTGGTGTCAAAAATTTTTAAAAACACTCCCTAAAATTCTCAGTCCCCCAAAAAATGGCAAATTTTTTGGGGCAAAGATGACCCCGGAAAAGGCAAAACCCTTTAAAATATTCACGCTTTTGAAAAGGATCGGCTGTATTCTGCAGTGCAAAACCAAGCAAATAAAAAAAAAAAAGGGGTTCTGGTTTTCTTTGGAAAAAAATTTAGGATTAAAAAAGAGGGAAAAAAAAAATTTGGGTGCCCCTTGAGCCCTTGGGTGGTATATACAGTCAATTATGTAATGGGGCAGCAGGGGACGAAATGGAATGGATCGATTGATGTTTTGAATAAGTATGCCCTTTAAAAGCCTCCCTGCTCTGGGGGATCTAATAAAAACATTGTCAGTGGTGCCCCCCTTGCACTGATTGTATATAACAAATAACCCCCTTTATGTTTGCAGTTTTATACCCAGTAAATAGTCCTTATACGGCCTATTGATTAAGTGGATTTGTGTTTCTTTGGGGTATATATTTTTCCTTTTAAACCCCCCCAATCTGCCCTACCCCAGCAGCAGTTTCCCCTACACTAAAAATTTCCCGGAGGACAGGCCGCAGGGTGGCCAGGTTCTTATCCCCTGGGGACTTTTTGCGGCCCCCCCAATCATGTAATCCAAAACAAGATGGTGGGGCCCAAAACGGCCCTGGCAGAATTGGATTTTGTTGGCGCTCAAAGAGCCCAAAAAATGTGGGCTTTGTACCAGAACTTTTGCGAGCCCCCCCGGAAAAAGCTGGGGTTGCTCGCAGACCCCCGGGGAAAGGGGTACAGTGTTTGTTGGGCGAGTTAAGGTGTTAAAGGACGTTGTTATCATTTGGGTTTTTGTTAAACTGATGCCTAGTTTTGGTAATTGTGTCCAATTTTTTTTGGGCAGAAGAATCCAATTTGGTCCATGCGAGGTTTGCCTTTTAAGCGCTTTGCGATTGCAGAGTGTAAATAAAATTTTTTTCAGTTAAAGGTTTCTACCCTTAGGGGGGGAAAAGTGGCAAATAATTAAAATTTCCCAAAAAAAAGCATAGAAATCATCCCAAAAATCATGATTGGATTTTGAGGTTTCATGCTTCAAAAAAAAACTTTGTTTAAATTTTATTTTTTGCTACCCATTTTATCACAGTTTGGGAAAATTTTTTGGGTTTGAAAATATAAATAATTTGCAGACTTAGTCTGTTTTCTTCCCCTTTTTTAATAACTTTAAAAGGGTTTTTCTTTTTGGTGTTCCATTTCAGTGTTGGGGGTGTTTATGGTATTTTACTTATAACCCAATTTTTTAAAAAATTTTTCCAAGTTGTTGAAAATTGGGAAATTTTTAAAAAATTCCCAACCAAAAAGGCTTTTTTTTTTATAAACCTTTAGTAAAAACCCTGACATAGTGGGGTTTACATTACAATTATGGTTATTATAAAAAACCCCTTTTTTGGGCGTAAAAAGGGTTTTTGGCCCCTGTATTGTAGTGAGGAAAAAAAGGGCCCTTCTTATAAGTTTATTAAAAAACCAGTCCCCAAAGCATTATGGGCCCGAGCAAAAAAAGGTTTAAAATGTAAAAAAATGTGGTTTAAAAGTTGTTTAGTGTGACCAAAATGATGGGGAAAAAATGTAATTAACCCGTAAAAAAATTATGAAAAGGGGATAAACATGGGAAAGCCAAACTGCAATAGGGAAAAAAGTTAATTTTATTAATGAAAAGGGAAAAAACCCCAAAGTGGACAAATGATTTCCCCTCTGCAAACCTTTGGAGTGAAATCCAATTTATTTTTTTAAAAGTTTTGTTTTATTTGGGGGGTTTTCCGGTTGAGATAAAATTCTGCAGTTTTTCAAAGTGCGTGAAATGGTCACAATTTCCTTTCATTGCGGTGATAGTCAACGTTTTGTAACCAGTTTTTCGTTGGCTTCGTTCGGTAGTGCCCCCAGTGTGACCCCGGGGGCTTCCAATTCCTTCTTTTGGGGAAAAAAGGAAACGAAAAGTTGCTGTGAAAAAATTTAAAATATACTTTTTTGGCAAAAAATTTTTGTTTGTTGATTTTTTCTTTTTGGTTTTTTGGGGAAAAAGTTTAAATTGTCTTTTTTCTGTAAAAACTGAAACCCTGTTTCTGAAAAATTTTTTGCACTAAATTTTTATTTATATTCAGAAAAAGAGAAATAGGGAAAATAAAAAAAAATTTGCAGAGTTGCGCCCCCAAAAAATGCTAAGAAAAAAGTTTTTAGGTAGGGGGGGCCATACGGTAAAGGGAATTCCCGGTGGGCCCTCTGCAAAATTTGGGGCCCCTGCAAAAAAATTTTGGGCCCCCCCCCCACGGTTTGTCAGTCTTGGCAAAATTCACTTGTTCACTTGTAAAAAAAAGCGCTCTCATTTTAAATTTCCAAATTAAAGGGGGGTTTTTTTTATAGGATATAGTAAATTTTTTAAAAAGGGGTTTGTTTTTTATTTGTATTTTGGTGAAAAAAAGGGGCCCAAATCATGGGTTTTGGGGGCCTTGGCACCCAGTCCGGGAATGGAAATTCATAATTTTTTTGAAAAACAATTTCTAAGTTTTTTTAAAAAAGGAAGAGTTTTTGGGAAAACAAAATTTTTGTTAAAAAAACCCCCTTTTTAATCACAGCTTTCAGCATCTTGGTGTTTCCCCCGTCTTCCACTGCTTTTTTTGTGACCCCTTTTTCCATCCGCTACAAAAATTTAGCAGTTTTTTTTGTTTGAGGTTTTGACTATCATCTTCCCCTTTTTTTTTTTTCCCGAGGTTTGTGGGGTTTAGGAGATTGGGTGGGGCCTGAAGGGATTTATGTTGGGGGGCCCCCCTTTTCCCCCAAATTTAATGACCGCTGGGGTGGGATGGCGCCCGTTTTTGCTGTAAAAAAAAAGTCCCCCCAGTTTGGGGGAAAATTGCCCGGAGAGAAGGTCAAAAGTTTTTCCGGTAACCTTGTATGCGGTTGATTATGGGCCTTCGCCAAAAATTTTTTTTTCCCCAATTTTCCCCCTTGTGAAAAACCCAGTTTTCCCCATCCCCCCAAAAATTTTTTAGTGGGGCAAGACACTGGGGGTTGTTTGCCCCTTAGGTTTTTTTCTAACCTTGCGTCAGGTTTTTGGGGCCCAAAATGAAAATTAGATCATCAGGAAAAATTACCACTCCAGTCCCTTTGGTCAAACTTAGGTCTTTGGCGAACTTAGCCCCCTTTCCCCTTTTTTTCATTTAAGAAAGGCTTTTTTTTCTTTTCATGGGCTTGGCCTGCCCTTTTTAGGTTTTGAACTGTTTTGCGTGCATTTTACCCCCCCGGCATTTGCATCCCCCTTTTTTGGGGACCCGAGTTTTGCGGTTGGTGAGTAATTCGAATAAAATGTGGTCACCGGTCAGTGGAGAGTCGTTTTTGCCCCGCCGGTCGTAGTTTGCGTCCCCCTGTTGTGTTGACCTTGTTGTAATGGATTCAGTTTGGGAAAATTTTTGGGGGAAAGGGGCCCCCATGCCCTGTAACCCCTTTTTGTAAAGCCAAATTATCCCCCTTTTTTTCCCAAAGCTTTCTTTTTTTTCCTTTGGATGGGGTTTAAAAAAAATTTTTTTT
>JARQOD010004360.1:0-55613 GCA_033576555.1 Oophaga sylvatica
ACGTCTATGTCCAGATAAGCGTTTTCATGGAACGCATTTCTTTGATACACTTTATCCTTGCTCTACGGAGTTAAAGGCTAATTGGACTTCTGCTCCTGAAGTGGATGTGTCTTTGTCTCAGCTTAGTAAATCCTCTCTACTCCCTATTAAGGGAAAAGCGAGCTTACAGGAGCCTTTGGATAGAAAGGCAGAATTGGCGGCAAATGCAAGCTATGAGGCTGCGGGTCATGGATTTCGAGCAGTGCTAGGATCCATGTGTGCTGCTAGAGCTTCTCTAAGCTGGTTGGCACGTCTGAAGACGGAGTTGCAAAATGAATCTCCGTTATCTGAGATACGGGAGGCAACCTGTTATATCTTTGATGCCGGTCTGGATACGGCATCTCTGCTGGCCAAAGCGCAAGCTTCAGCGGTCACAGTCAGAAGAGCTTTATGGCTCAGACAGTGGGCCGGGGACGCAGTTTCCAAACAAGGGTTGTTGGCCTTACCTTACAAGGGTGGCCATCTTTTTGGATCCGACCTCACAGAGCTGATTTCCAAGGCTAAGGCGAAGGAATCAGCATTACCACAGCGAAGGGCCATGGCCTCGGTGTCCAGTAAGCCTGGTGTTTATAGTGGTCGGCGGTCCTTTCGGGGCCGAGGACGATCTAGTCACTCCTCGTGGGGATCGGGTCGTCCTTCTTTCTCAGGAAAGAAATCCTCTCAGAAAACTCGTACTCCCTGGAAGCAGAGTTTCCGCCAGAACAAGCGGGAACTTGACAAGAAAACCGCAAAGTCGGATTGACGCCAGGGGTCCACTCGAGGATTCTCGAGTGGGGGGTCGCCTGCTTCTTTTCAAGGAGACTTGGATGGCTCGCGTTCCAGATTCCTGGGTAACGCGGATAGTGTCGGCAGGCTATTTCATAGAGTTTGCTTCTCAACCCCCAAATGTTTTTTGTCAGTCTCGCGTTCCGTCAGAACCCGAGCTTGTTGTCGCTCTACAGCGAGAGGTCGAATCGCTACTACAAAAGGGTGTAGTGATACCGGTTCCGTCAGAGGACCGAGGGAAAGGTTTTTATTCCAACCTTTTTATAGTTCCCGAAAAGGAGAACAAATTTCGCCCGATTCTGGATCTCAAGCGATTGAACCGGCATGTCCATGTCCGGAAATTTCGCATGGAGTCGCTTCGTTCCGTTGTGGCAGCTCTGTCACAGAACGATTTTCTGGTGTCAATCGACATTCGCGACGCCTATTTGCATATTCCCATCGGAAAGGCTCATCAGCGCTTTCTTCGATTTGCCATAGGTCAGAATCATTACCAGTTCGTGGCTCTGCCGTTCGGCTTAGCCTCAGCGCCAAGGGTCTTTACAAAATTCTGGCGCCCCTCATGGCACTCCTTCGAAGACAGGGGATTACGATTCTCCCTTATCTGGACGATCTTTTGATCGTGGCTTCCTCGGAGGAGGAGGCGTTGACGGCTCGGGATTTGTCTCTTCAGTTTCTGAAAGACTTCGGTTGGCTGGTCAATTGGGAGAAGTCGTCCCTGGAACCATCGAGGACAATTCTCTTTTTGGGAATGCATCTCGACGCGTTTCGGTCGGTAGTTTCCCTACCACCAGACAAACAGTCATGTCTTCTTCGACATGTACAGATTATGACATCCTCAACGGCAATGTCCCTACGGAAGTGTATGCGTCTTCTGGGACTGATGGTGGCGTCCATGGAGGCAATTCCTTTTGCCCAGTTCCACTCCAGGACTCTTCAAAGGTTCATCGTGAGTCGATGGAATCAGTCGCAATCGCTGGATTGCAGTGTCACCATTTCTCGCGCGGTGCGGGATTCTCTAGAATGGTGGTTACGGCCAGGGGCATTCTCCCTGGGGAAGTCTTTCCTCCCTCTGCAGTGGTCAGTCATAACCACCGATGCCAGCCTGACGGGCTGGGGGGGTGTTTGGAACAATCTCTGGATTCAGGGGGTATGGTCACCGGAAGAGTCTGTGCTTCCGATCAACATCCTGGAATTGAGGGCGATTTTCCTTTGCCTCCAACATTGGACGGTCCCTTTGAGCGGTCTGCCAGTCCGTGTGCAGACAGACAATGCGACGGCTGTCGCGTATATCAATCACCAAGGTGGGACAAGGAGTTCCAGACTCTTGGTAGAGGTGTCCCGAATTCTGATTTGGGCAGAGGCCAATGTACCAGCCATTTCGGCGATTCACATTCCAGGGGTTCAGAATATTACAGCGAACTTTCTCAGTCGCAGAAGGATGGATCCCGGGGAATGGAGCCTCCACCCGGAAGTCTTTGCACTACTGTGCTCTCGCTGGGGAACCCCCCAAGTGGGTTTGATGGCATCCAGGTCCAATGCCAAGTTACCGACATTCATGTCCAGGTACAAGGACCCGAAGGCGGTGGCGGTGGATGCTCTAGTGGCTCAGTGGGATCAGTTCGAGCTGATCTATGTATTCCCGCCAATATCCATTTGTCATCCGGACTTGATGTCCCTGCGTTTGACGGCGTGGCTCTTGAGACCAAAATCTTGACCCGTAGAGGTTTTTCAGCCGAGGTCATTGCTACCCTTCGTGCTGCAAGATGTCCGGCTACTTCTAGGATTTACCACAAAATTTGGGAAACCTTCTTTTCGTGGTGTTTGGGGTCTTCTCGGAACCCGAGAAAATTTTCCATTCCCAACCTGTTGGCTTTTCTGCAGCATGGGCTAGACAAGGGTTTGGCAGTTAGCACTCTGAAAGGTCAGATTTCTGCTCTGTCCTTATTGTTCCGGAGAACCATTGCTTCGAATAGAGACGTGCTCTCCTTTTTCCGAGGTATCTCTCGTAAGTTTCCGCCGCGGAAGGCACCCGTGTCTCCTTGGCGGCTCAACCTTGTTTTGGAGGCTCTTCAGCATAAACCTTTTGAACCTATGGTTTCTGCTAGCCTTTCTTTACTTTCTTGGAAGGTGGCTTTCCTTGTTGCAGTCACTTCCTTGAGGAGAGTTTCTGAATTGGCAGCTCTTTCTTGCTCGCCTCCTTTTCTGGAGTTTTTTCCGGATCGTGTAGTGCTTCGCACTCGGGGTGATTTTTTGCCTAAAGTGGTGTCACAATTTCATGTTAACCAGAATATTGTGTTGCCTTCACTCTGTCCGGATCCGAAGAATACGAAAGAGCGAGATTTACACACATTGGATTTAGTGCGGGCCTTGAAGTTTTATCTATCTATTACTCAAGGTTTTCGTAAGACGGACTCCCTGTTTGTGGTTCCGGCAGGTTGTCGGCGTGGTCAACGAGCTTCCAAGGGTTCTATAGCTCGTTGGATCCGGTCAGCTATTTTGGAAGCTTACCGTCTTCGGGGTGAATCTTGCCCGATTAAGATTCGAGCCCATTCCACGAGAGCTGTGGCTTCATTGTGGGCTTTTCATCAAGGTGCTTCGGCAGTGCAGCTTTGCCGAGCGGCGACTTGGCGCTCTGTCCACACGTTTACAAGATTTTATAAAGTGGACGTCAGTGCTTCCGCTGATGCAGCCCTCGGACGTAGTGTCCTGCAGGCAGCTGTAGTTTAAAGTTCTGGATGAACTTGTGTTTAGCGCTGGTTGCGCTTTGTTGTTAAGGTTGTTGGGTTTCTGCCTTTTGTTGGTTTTTTCCCACCCTTATTTTTGAACTGCTTTGGGACGTCCCATCAGTAATGAATTACTGTGGCTCTCTTCCTTCATCTGCAGCTGAAACACGGATTTTGGTAAAGACTTACCTGTAAAATCCTTTTCAGCGAAGGAAGGAAGAGAGACACAGCACCTCCCCACGGCAGAAGTGTGTTGATGTTTTCAGATGCAGCGCGACCCTTATCTGATAGCGATTATCTGGGCTGAGGTCAGCGCGCTAAGGCTCTGTTCCAGCATCGCCAGCTCATCGCAGTAGTCAGGTTCCGTGAGTAGTACCTGGAACTCTGTGGTTTTTGGCTTTCTTTGCATGCATAACCTGTATCCTTGTGTTTTTTCTCTGAAGTTCCTTCAGAAGGGGTTATGTTGCTCCGCTGGTGATCTTGGCTCTTTTCCTAAAAGCTTTGATACGACTGGAGCTGAGTAGGAGGAGCCCGAGCTGGAGGGGTCAGCCAGTCATCACTCTTTTGATCTGAGGTAACATCCTGATCTGGGGCTCCGCCTACCCATCAGTAATGAATTACGTTCTCTCCTCTTCGTGAAGGATTTTCGTAAGTCTTTACCAAAACGTGATTTTCACAGAATCTTACAAAACCATTTTTTTAGGGACCACCTCACATTTGAAGTGACTTTGAGGGGTCAATATGACAGAAAATACCCAAAAGTGACACCATTCTAAAATATCAACGTGTTCAAAGCCACATTCATTAACCCTTTAGGTACTTCACAAGAATTGAAGCAATGTGGAAGGAAAATTAAAAAACATTTAACTTTTCCACAAAATTTTTCTTTCACACAATTTTTAATTTTGTCAAGGGTATCGAGAAAATGAACCACAATAATTATTGTACAATTCTCCAGAGTACACCGATATACCATGTGTGGGGGTAAACCACTATTTGGGCGCATGGCAGAGCTCGGAATGGAAGCAGCGCCATTTGACTTTTTTGGCTGGAATTGAGATTGGACGCCATGTCGCATTTGGAGAGTCCCTGTGTGCCTAAACAGTGGAAACCCCCCACAAGTGACCCCATTTTGGAAACTAGACCCCCCAAGGAACTTATCTAGATGTATGGTGAGAGCTTTGAACCCCCAAGGGCTTCACAGAAGGTTATAACGTAGAGCAGTAAAATTAAAAAATCATATCTTTTCCACAAAAATGATCTTTCCACCCCCAATTGTTATTTTCCAAAGGGTAACAGGACCCCAAAAGTTATTGTGCAATTTGTCCTGAGTACGCTGATACCCCATATGTGGGGGAAACCACTATTTTGACGCATGGCAGAGCTCGAAAGGGAAGTAGCGCCTTTTTCAAATGCAGACTTTGATGGAATGGTCTGTGGGTGTCATGTCACGTTTGGATAGCCCCTGATGTGCCTAAACAGTAGAAACCCCCCACAAGTGACTCCATTTTGGAAACTAGACCCCCCAAGGAACTTTTCTAGATGTGTGGTGAGCACTTTGAAGCCCCAAGTGCTTCACAGAAGTTTATAACGTAGAGCCGTGAAAATAAAAAAATCATATTTTTTTCCACAAAAATAATCTTTTTGCCCCAAATTTTTATTTTTATAATGGTAACAGGAGAAATAGGACCCCAAAAGCTATTGTGCAATTTGTCCTGAGTACGCTGATATCCCATATGTGGGGGGGAACCACTATTTTGACGCATGGCAGAGATCGGAAGGAAGGAGCACCGTTTTTAAATGCAGACTTTGATGGAATGGTCTGCGGGTGTCATGTCGCGCTTGGAGAGCCCCTGATGTGCCTAAACAGTAGAAACCCCCCACAAATGACCCCATTTTGCAAACTAGACCCCCAAGGAACTTATCTAGATGTGTGGTCAGCACTTTGAACCCCCAAGGGCTTCACAGAAGTTTATAACGTAGAGCCGTGAAAATAAAAAAAATCATATTTTTTTTCCACAAAAATGACCTTTTTGCCCCCAAATTTTTATTTTTATAAGGGTAACAGGAGAAATAGGACCCCAAAAGCTATTGTGCATTTTGTCCTGAGTACGCTGATACCCCATATGCGGGGGGGAACCACTGTGATCGCCTTACTGCGATCTTTGGGAGGCACAATGAACAAATCTACCAAAGGTGAAGAATTGGTTTTCTTTTTTACGCCGTTCCTCGTGCGGTATTAGTGATTAGGCGACTTTATTCTCGGATCGGTGCGATTACAGCGATACCAGATTTACACCCTTTTTTCATGTTTAGCTTCTGTCACACTCTAAAAGATGCTTTTTTTTGGAATAATTTTTTGTAAGAATTTTTGCATCGCCGTATTTTGAGAGCTATAATTTTTCCATATTTCGGCCGACAGAGTTATCTGTGGGCTTATTTTTTGCGGGACGAGCTGACGTATTTATTGGTACCATATTCGGGCACATAACGTTTTTTGATCGCTTCCTATTCCGATTTTTGTGGAAGCAGAATGAACAAAAACCAGCAATTCAGGAATTGGTTTTTTTTAAATTTTTTTTTCCCCCGTTCCGCATGTGGTAAAATTGATAAAGCAGCTTTATTCTTCGGGTCACTACGATTACAGCGATACCTCATTTATATATTTTTTTTATGTTTTGGCGTTTTTTACACAATAAAGAATTTTATAGAAAAAATAAATATTTTTGCATCAGTTTATTCCGCGAGCTATAACTTTTTTATTTTTTCGCTGATGATGCTATATAGCGGCTTGTTTTTTGCGGGACAAGATGACGTTTTCAGCGGTACCATGATTATTTATATCTGACTTTTTGATCGCGTGTTATTGCACTTTTTCCAAGCGGTATAATGATACCGCTTGGAAAAAGTATAATTTACTACTTTTTGTGTTTTTTTTTTTTTTTTTTACGGCTTTCACTGAAGGGGTTAACTAGGGTTATGCTTTTATAGATGGGATTTTTACGGACATGGCGATACCTAACGTGTGTTTTTTTTGTTTTTTATTTTTTTTATTACATAAAAATGTGTATTTTTTAGGGGATTTTTTTTAAAAATTATTTTTTAATATTTTTTTACAATTTTTTTTAAAAAATGATTTTTTTCAACTTGTCCCTTTATGGGACTTTCATTTTTTTTTACTTTTGATTGCAGTTACAATGCATTGCAATGCTCTGGCATTGCAATGCATTGCAACTATAGTGGAAGCTGCTGTGACATGATCACAGCAGCTTCCCGTAGCTAAATGACCCAGAGGTTGTCATGACAACCCCCGGGTCATCAAGGCAGAGATCGGGCCCTGCGATTACATCGCTGGGACGCTGATCTGAGGCAGAGAGAGCTCCCGACCCTCTGCCTCCCCCCCGAGCTCTGCGATCGCGTTGGATCGCAGCAGTCAGGGGGTTAACAGCCAGGGGCGGTGGGGGCTCCGCTCCTGGCTGTCAGTGCAGGAAGCCTGGCCACTGCAGCGCCGGCTCCTGCACTGATCGCGCTGGGGAAGCTGAAATTTCAGCTTCTCCTGCGCGATCGCTGCTGTGTTTGGTCAGTCAGATTGACTGACCAAGCACAGCGCTGTGGGTGCGGGGACCGACGGCAAAGGTCCCCGCACCGCTTGCCGTGCCTGTCAGCTGTCTGTGACAGCTGTCGGCACTGATCTACCACTGCGTGTTTGCACGTCATGCCTTTGATCTACCACTGCGTGTAGAGTCCGTCCTGGTGCCGGAACTGGCACCTTGCCATGACGGACTCTGCACGTCAGTGGACATTAAGGGGTTAATATACAATACTCTGATACACCAATAATAACAGGGCTTAGTTATTGCAAGGTGATGAGTATTTTTGCATCCATGTTGTTTCATGTGCATCACCATTATACAATTCTGTGACGTAAGCCTGCAAAGTGTAACTGTTTTCACATTGCACTTAATGATAATGAACATTCAGTATCACCTGCTTTTTAGGCATCGAAAAAATACATGATATTTAGACAGACTATAAGACAATCAGTTTAAAGAATGAGTAAAGCCCGGGTCTCACATAGCGATACACCAGCGATCCCGACAACGATATGCACTTGTCAGGATCGCTGGTGTATCGCTACATGATCGCTGCTGAGCTGCCAAACAGGCAGCGATCAGCACAGCGACACTGCGGGTAACATCGCTTAGTTACCCGCAGTGTACGTTGGATACCAGCGCCCTGATGCAGGGAGCTGGTAACCAAGGTACACAGCTGGAGCTGGTTTCCAGGCGCTGCGCGGTGCCTGGAAACCTGCTGTGTACCTTGGTTACCAGCTCCCTTCATCAGGGCGCTGGTATCCAAGGTACACAGCGGGTTTCTAGGCACAGCCTCGCGCATGAAAACCCGCTGTGTACCTTGGTTACCAGCGGATCGCTGGTCTCCCGCCTGTCACACGCAGAGATGTGTGCTGGCCAAAGGGAGACCAGCGATCAAAAAAATGTCCAGGACATTCAGCGATATCCAGCAGGGGGCTGATCGTCGCTGAATGTCACACACAGCGATATCGCTGGGGACATCGCTGCTGCGTCACAAAACTAGTGACTCAGCAGCGATCTCGCTAGCAAGATCGCTGTGTGAGACGGGGGCTTTAGTAAAATGCTATCTTCATACGAGAGCCATGTAAGTCTACAACCTGAGAGATATGCAGATACAGGTTATTGAAGTGCTAAAGAACTTGTCCGAAAAAAAAACCTTTATTGCTTTCATCTCGTGTTTCTATTCATTTTAAATTCTTCAAGAAAAAATTACTAGGTCAGTCTGGTGAGTATGGCCAGAGCACAATGAGCTAGAGTTAGGTCATCTTACTATCCTATAGTCGAATGTACCACGCAAGTCCTGTGAAAGAATGATTACTGCATGCAATCTTCATTAGTCCTAACTGCACTGTAGCAGGGTGTCCACACAGCACTCTCATGGGTCTTCCAAAAGTATGGAGGCTTTCAAGTTCCCACCCTTGGACAGTTGACATTTCTTATGTTTACAAGGCTGCTGTGTACATTTGCTTCTATATTTTGCCAAACGTACAAAGAAAATCCACAGGACCCATTTCAGCCACATGAAATCACAGTGAATCGCTTTGAAATGCAAGACATATTATGAAGGACAATTCCAAGTAGGAAGACCAAAACACATGCAACTAATATGACAGTGCAAACTCCAGACCATGTAGAACTTTTAACAACTCCTCTGGTGTTCCTCCTCTCCGATGTCGTGGGTCATTGCACCTTGGAGTGGTTGTTGTTCCATAGGCACAGTCACTACAGTGACTGGTTTTTGCTGACTTCCCGGTAGTAATCTGCAGCCTATATCACCAGGCAACAAAGCTCTTTCTTTGGTAACAGGAAGTGGCCACATGTAACATCCGTTGCTTGGCAATTTAATAAAGACCGGGGTGTTTTCTGATGTGTGAGGGATTGCAATGACTGCAACAACCTCTGGGTCATCAGGCAATTGTGATACAGAATATCCAGGGGGTAGCCTTGTAACACCTCGGCACCAAGGGCATCTAAGGTCTTTCTGACTAGCCCTCATCTGCTGTAGACATACCGAACAGCATGTATGTTTGCAATCAAGCAGTTTTGGTCTTCGAGGACTATAGTAATTAAAACAAATTTGGCATTCTAACAGCGAATCCTGGGAAAGAGTTTCCATGATCAAATTGACCTAATTATTCAGTGAAATGGTTATTAACCTTATTTTCTGTATGTAGATATGTTTCGTTGAAAATATGAAACGTTGGGAAAAAAAAGGATCTGCAAAAGGATACAGAAAAGAAGAAGTTAGATATTGAGCTGCAGTCATTAATTGAGGTCATAAACTATTCTGTACACTCAAGCGGTGTAACCATTTACGCAATCAGCAAGGCGAGGTATAAAGGTTTTCCTATATTCTAGGAAGATCCCTCATAAACCTTACAGCAGCTTGAGATTATGTAACTTGCTAAAATAGTGTTATACTCGTGTCCAAATCCTCTAAAGCCACTGAGGTCCCTGCAGCTGCGCTTCTGCTCTCGTTCTTGACATAGGGCAGAATTTTATGTCCTCAGCACTGTGTGAGGGGGCAGCTGACTTCTCATCCCAATAGCTAAATTTGTAAAGATTAGTGTTGAGCGATACTGCTCGATATCTAAAAATATCGGATCGGAATGGTATCGCCGATATCACTAAAATATCGGCGATACCGATACCGGAAGTCCAATGTAAGTCTATGGGAACCAAATATCGACATTAAAAAAAACCCATTCTTGCCTTGTTGGTTAATTGTATATGAAGGAAAACAACAAAGAGTAATGTAGAATGTATTGGGGGAGGTTGAGGAGACAATAAAGGCATACATGTTTAACCCAATGCATTGGAATAGCATTAATATATTTTTTTTGGAAATACGTTTGGATTGACGAACAAATTGACAATGTTGTTAACCTTTTTTCTATTTTGGCAAATATGTATGTTTCACAACTTCCATGCTCTTCACCTTTTTAACTTTTGCCAGTGCCACACTTTCTCCTTCATAATCTTCAGCAGCATCATCTTTCTCATCAAATTATTCTTCATCTTCACCTTCTTAAGGGTATGCCACACTAAACAACATCGCTAACGGGATCGCTAAAAAACGTCACTATTTAGCGATCCCGTTAGCGATGTTGTAGTGTGCGGCAGCTGCCAGCGACGAGCTTCCTGCTGTGATCTCGCTCGTCGCTGGAATCGCTCCGGACCCTATTTCATCGTCGGCGCTCCCGCTGGGTAAGTATTATCGCTGAGTGTGGCACCTTTTCTTAGCGATTTAGCGGTACTTTTGTACCGCTAAAGTCGTTAAGGAGATCGCTAACCGCGATAGCGTCCTTAACGATATCGCTAAGTTAAGCCGCACTCAGCGATATACAAACAATCCCGCTAGCGATCTCATTAGTATGCGACGCTAACGAGATCGCTAGCGGGATTGTGTAGTGTGGCAGTACCTTTAATCTTCTTAAACTTCTTGCTATTCATGTTTTTGTTTACATTACTCATATTGTTATTATTAAACTATTAATCTTCTTCATATTCAAATTCTTCATCTTCATCATATTCTTATTTGTGACAGAGATTCCTGTACTTGTAATCTGTAAAAGTATGAATTTTTCATTCTTCCGTTCTTGCTGTCACAAAAGATTTAAATTACAACAGTATTTGTCCGTGTTCAGTTTAGCCTGCAGTAGCAGGCATTTTCCAGGGGCACCACGAGGAGGAACGGACTCACCCCCATACACTGCTTAGTCTTCTTCTGCTTAGAATTTAGAGCATATATTTTGCTCTTCATTTTGGTCTTATACTTCATGTTCTTCTGCTTTTTGATCTTCTGCTTATTGTTCTTCTGTCTGTTGTTCTGTATCTTGTAGTTTGTCTTAACCTTCTTTGTCCTGTTGGTGATCTTCTTCAGGGTAATCTTTTATTTTTTCTTTGTGATGGTGTTCAGGCTGGTTGGCTTCATGCTCGTCGTCCTTGTTGTCGTCATCTTCTTCTGGGTGGTCTTTAAGGTCGTCTAATTTCAGAGAACCAGCTGACGTTACTGGAACCCGGACGGGTATCAGATGGAACAAGAGACAATGGAAGTAACGAGGACCAGCTGACTGTGCTGGAACCCGGAGGGGCAGCAGAAGGAAAAGAGGCAATGTCACAACCGAGTACCAGCTGACGTTACTGTGACACGGTTACTAAGCAGGAGGTACCTGTGCTCCAAAGCACTACCAAGGACCAGCAGACGTTGCTGGAACTCATATACGGAGATGGAGGCACCTAGGCCAAAGGCACTGGGGAGAACCAGTTGACGGTACTGGACCCCGGACGGGTAGCAGAAGGAAAAGAGGCAATGTCACAACCGAGTACCAGCTGACGTTACTGTGACACGGTTACTAAGCAGGAGGTACCTGTGCTCCAAAGCACTACCAAGGACCAGCAGACGTTGCTGGAACTCGTATACAGAGATGGAGGCACCTAGGCCAAAGGCACTGGGGAGAACCAGTTGACGGTACTGGACCCCGGACGGGTAGCAGAAGGAAAAGAGGCAATGTCACAACCGAGTACCAGCTGACGTTACTGTGACACGGTTACTAAGCAGGAGGTACCTGTGCTCCAAAGCACTACCAAGGACCAGCAGACATTGCTGGAACTCGTATACGGAGATGGAGGCACCTAGGCCAAAGGCACTGGGGAGAACCAGTTGACGGTACTGGACCCCGGACGGGTAGCAGAACGCACCCATGAAAATGTAAGTTGACAGGACGCAAGCCGTCCGCAGTTACCGAATCACACAGTCCTACAGTGGGTGCTTGTCCTATTGTCACAATGGAAACAGCCTTTATTTACATATCCCACAGCACACATAGGAATCACCTAAACTGCAGGCACCATAGAGTCGGCTAACCCGAATGCAACACGACAGCACAACTTATTGGAGGATAATTGACGTTCACACTGCCAGGAAACAGCTGTCGTGCTGTAACCAGGCTGGCCAGGAGTCAGTACCCCTGCCAATTACTTACGAGCAACAAATGGCGGTGTTGTAGCCCAGGAGTAGAGTTCAGGTGGTAGAAAGATGAACATAACAGGAGACATGGAAAACGTTGCCAAACAGTTATTTAATCTTAAAACGGACAGGCAAATTCAGGTGACATCCATGCCTTGTTCATTTTCAGAAAAGTAAGCCGGTCTACATTCTCTGAGGATAGTCGCATGCGACGGTCTGTTAGTACACCACCTGCAGCACTAAAGATGCGCTCAGATAATACACTGGCAGCAGGGCAAGCCAGCACCTCCAATGCATACTGGCTAAGCTCTGGCCATGTATCCAACTTAGAGACCCAAAATTTGAAAGGGGAAGAGGCATCTGGGAGTACACTTAGAGGGAAAGACAAGTAGTCTGTCACCATCTTACGGAAACGTTGCTTCCTGGTGACTGGAGCCGTCTCGGATGGTGTAGACCTTGCTGGCGCTGTCACAAAACTTCGCCACATTTGTAACATACAGCTCTTGCCCTGTGCAGAGGCGCTGCTTGTGCTCCCTCTTGTTGTAGAGGTGTCTACACTGCCTCGACGCACAGAGCTGCTTTGTAAAGCAATAGCAGCAGCATCTCTCTCGGCTGGAATGTACAACAGTATGGATTGCACCAGTGTGTCTTGGTACTCCCGCATTTTACGGTCCCGGTTCCCCGGTGTGATGAGGGTTTGTAAGTTGTCCCGGTAGCGAGGGTCTAGGAGGGTGTACACCCAATAATCTGACGTGGTGAGAATGTGGGCGATGCGGCGGTCGTTTCTCAGGCACTGAAGCATGAAATCAACCATGTGCTGCAGACTCCCAACTGGCCAACAAAAGCTGTCCTGTGGAAGAGGCGTCATCTCTGCCTCCTCTGCATCACCCCACCCTCACTCTACATACTGACTAGAGCGTTGTGTACCTCCCTCTGTAGGGATTTCTTCCTCCATTGACTCCTCGTCATCCTCCTCACAAAGTGAGCCCTGCCCAGCCCTTTGTGAGGAACCACGTTGCGCTGACTGTCCTGAAGGTAATAGAATTTGTGACTCCTCATCCTCCACCTCTTCCAAAACCTATTCCTTTAGTGCTTTCAGTGATTTCTGAAGCAGGCAGATAAGGGGGACAGTCATGCTGACTAGTGCATCATCTGCACTCGCCATCCGCGTTGAGACATCAAACGCACGCAAAACGTCGCAGATGTCCTTCATAGAGGCCCACTCAGTAGTGGTGAAGTGTGGACGGCGCAAAGAGCGACTTGATTGCGCCTGATGCAGCTGATATTCCATTACTGCTGTCTGCTGCTCACACAAGCGCTCCAACATATGTAACGTGGAATTCCACCTGGTGGGTACGTCACATATGATGCGATGTTCAGGAAGGCGAAATCGGCGTTGCAGAGCAGCAATGCGCGATCTGGCTATGCTGGAACGTCGCAAGTGAGCGCACTCTAGGCGGACCTTCTGCAGCAGTCCAGCAAGATCCGGATAGTCCCTCAAAAAACTCTGCACGACCAAGTTGAGCACATGTGCCAGACATAGTATGTGAGTAAGGTTGCCAAGGCCCAGAGCTGCCACCAGATTTCGGCCATTGTCACACACTACCAAGCCTGGCTGGAGATTTGCAGGCAAAAACCACACGTCGCTCTCCTGCTTGATGGCATTCCATACCTCCTGCGCTGTGTGGCTTAGATTCCCCATTGAAATCATTTTCAGGACGGCCTGTTGACGTTTGGCCACGGCTGTGCTCATATCGGTCGCAACAGGTAAGCGTTCACGGGTCCATGTGGAGGTATACCGTGACGGCTCGTGTAGCGATGATTCTGAGGAACTGGAGTAGGAGGAGGAATCAATGTGTACAGACTGGATTCCTGCAATCCTTGGAGTTGGCAGAACACGTACAGCGCCACTGGCAAGATCTGTACCCGGCTCCACAACCTTGACCCAATGGGCAGTGAGGGAAAGGTATCGTCCCTGGCCATGGGTACTGGTCCACGCATCGGTGGTCAGGTGGACCCTGCTACTGACGGCGTTTAGTAGCGCATGTTTAATGTTTCCCTCGACATGTTTTTGCAGAGCAGGGACGGCTTGCCTGCTGAAATAAAATCGGCTTGGCACATTATATTGTGGGACTGCCAATGCCATTAAGTTCCTGAAACTGTCAGTCTCCACCAGCCTGAATGACAGCATTTCAAGGGACAGGAGTTTTGCAATGCCAGCATTCAGAGCCTGTGCTCGTGGATGGTTTGCCGAGTATGGCCGTCTTTTATCCCATGCCTGTGGTACCGATGGCTGTTTTGTGGCCTGGGAGTGTGACGATGACTGTGAACTTGCTGCTGTGGGTGGAATAACAGTTTGTCTATGGACAACAGTGACCGAGGTTCTTCCATGGAGATTCTGTGAGGAAGCCGAACCAGGTGTGTGTGAGCTGGAGGTAGAGTCTCAACACGACCTGAAGATGTAGGTGCTGCTGTAGGTTGGCCTACATCTCCAGTGTGTCTTTGTAACTCAGCTACGTGCTTTGTCCGTACATGTTTCCACATATTTGTGGTATTCAGGTTACTGATATTTTTACCTCTTTTAACTTTTTGCTTACACAGCTTGCATTTAACATAGCAAATATCATCTACAAGTCTGTCAAAAAAGGACCACGCAGTGCAAGTCATGGGAGCGCCAATTTTGACATTTCTAAGAGAACTGCTCCCAACAGGTGCCAAACTGGAGGCTACAGGCAAGCGAGTCTGCAGCCTACCTCTCCCTCCTCTTTGTACCGTTGGGCCAATCTCTTCCTCAGAGCTGCTCCCACCACCTTCCTGCTGCTCACGCCATGTTGGGTCTCGGACTTCATCATCTCCACTACCCTCTTCCAACACCTGCTGCTGTTGGATGGTCTGGGCAGCACCATGCTCCACAAAACCTGGCAACTGAGTCTCATCATCATCATGAGATGCGTTCTGCGGTGTGCTGTCCATCGGCACTGGCTCACCCGCCTCTTCAGATTGAGAGAGACACAGCTGTTGCGCATCACTGCATACTCCCTCTTCTTCAAATTGCAGAATGCTGCTTGCCTGTGCCCGTGTTTGCGAGCCAACAGATTCTGAGAACAGAAGCAGAGACTCAGCTGGCTCCTGTACAGAACTCTCTGACTGCCTGGGCAATTTGACAGGCGGTGAAAGACAGATGGTTGCTCAACAGTGTTGGGTTCCTGAGAGGAGGTGGAAGGAATTGAAGTCGATGCATTGGCTGCCATCCAACCAACAACGGCTTCAATTTGTTCTTCCCGCAGCAGGGGGGCACGCCGAGCTCCTACCACAGTGCGCATAAAGGAACGCTCATGGGTAAAACTGGTGGATGCTGTGTCACTGAGGGCGGCAGCAGCCACAGAATCCCCACGTCCTCTCCCTGCTGAAACGCCACGACCACGTGCCTTACTCCCTGCCTTCTTCATCGTGGTAGATTGATAAAGAAAGTCAGAAAAGTTATAAGGCCTAAGTGTGGTTATTACGCAGAGACTGAAGTTAACACTGAAACACAACTGTTCACAATCTGTGAAAGGCTACTCCTTTGTCTACTTATATAGTGTTTGCAACCAATGTATTGGATACAGATGGAAGCGCGTCACACTAATAGATTATATTTATTTTAAATGGAATGGAGCAGAACCAATTGGAGAGAAATGAAAAGGATGAGGCACTAGACACGCTCAGCAGAGTACAAGCAGCAGTGCTTGAACAAGTAACTGGAGCGTGATGTGCACTCAAAAAATAAAAAACAGACTGAAGTGAACACTGAAACACAACTGTTCACAATCTGTGAAAGGCTACTCCTTTGTCTACTTCTATAGTGTTTGCAACCAATGTATTGGATACGGATGGAAGCGCGTCACACTAATAGATTATATTTATTTTAAATGGAATGGAGCAGAACCAATTGGAGAGAAATGAAAAGGATGAGGCACTGAGACACGCTCAGCAGAGTACAAGCAGCAGTGCTTGAACAAGTAACTGGAGCGTGATGTGCACTCAAAAAATAAAAAACAGACTGTGAACAGTTGTGTTATGTGTTCACTTCAATCTGTGAAAGGCTACTCCTTTGTCTTCTATAGTGTTTGCAACCAATGTATTGGATACGGATGGAAGCGCGTCACACTAAAATTTAAATTGCATGGAGCAGCAAGAATTACACTGAAGAAAAAAAAAAGAGTCTGTGAGTGACACGTGCAGATGCCTACAGACAGCGTTGCATGCAGAGCAAACTGCAGCGTCACCTGCACTCACACACACCACCTTGCAGAGCTGTTAAAACAACACTGCAGGCAAAAGGAAGCTTTACACAGCAGTTGGTGCTAGCCTGCCTACAGCACAGTACACTAAATCGCAATCTCTAACTGTCCCTCAGAGTCAGCACAGCAGCGTTCTGTCCCTTACTGAATTCACAGCACAGTGACGCTAAAATGGCGGCGGCGCCTTTTATAGTGCATTCTGACATCATTTCAGCATCCAATCACAGCCATGCCATTAGTTAACATGACCGCAGCAGTACAGGATGTGCCCACACTTCGTAGGATTCCTCATTGGCTGACTAAAATCACATTGCCTCTCAAAGAATTATGGGAACTTCCGATTCCGGTATACGATATATGGAAAATATCGGAACAAAGTATCGAAAGGCCGATAGAGCGAATATCGGCCGATACTTGCGGTATCGTATCGCTCAACACTAGTAAAGATAGAAAAGGGATTTGGCTTATCTATTGGGATAAACAGTCAGCCGTCCTGTAGTGAACACAAAACTGGCAGTGCAATGAACTGGGACCAGGAGAAGCACAGGAAGGTTTAGTACCCAGAAGTTTGTCTAAAATTATATATATATATATATATAATACACATACACACACACTGTGTAGTTTACTATTCAAGCTGTTTTTACCTCTGGAAGAACATACCCTCATGGAGCAAGTATGACATTCTCATAGCTCCCTAGTGAAGAGCTTTATGGTCTATATGTATGGCTGCACATGCTGGTTCAACCACATGAAGAAGTCTCTTCTAGAAACAATGTTTCTATGCAGTAAACTTCACTATATAATGTATTCAATGGAGTGCACTAAAAAAACTGCTTCCTTCTGTATAAATAAACCAGCGTTATGGGAAAAGCTCCATGCACTAAAATGAGATACGTATAATAAATGAATTAAATAGAAATTAAATAGCTTGCCTAATCAATTACTATAGAAATACTGAGTTTTATATAATAAGACTACCATCGTTCACAGAAAACAAGATTTAGCTTTTCAAGAATGCATTGAAGGATGACCTCTGCTTTGGAGCAACACTATTGCTTTCTCTAAGACAGGAGGCCCATAATATTTCTCTATATTTTCCAACATGTTACTGACTAAATTATTTTAAACAATTGACCCACGAATAATATACATTAGATTTTGACTGTAAAGAGTACGTTTTCTTTTTATTTACAAATATAAAATAAATGCTCATTACACTAGATATTCTAGAGAGGATGCTAGAATTGCTCCCCATTGCTGTTTTTTATTGAGCCTTTATTGCGTGCTCCTACATACAGTAAACGTACCAATTTGGAAACGTCTGCTCAGTGTTGCTTTGCTCTCTGCTTCACAGGGTACATGGAGGTTTCTGAAACTGTAGCAGCATCTACTCTGGCAAAAAAATAACACACGGCAGCTTCAAAAGCAGTCAGCGCACCATTCCAGGGACCCCCGAATGGCTAGTGGAGCAGGGAGCAAAGCTAGAAACAAAATACATGTCCGTCTCCTCGCATTTACCAAGTTAAAGTAACTGCATTTTTTGGTAACTGGTAAGGATAAGCTGGAAAGAAATAGAGTTATTTCTCTTACACACATGACATTATGTGACTTCTTTCCTCCATTTTCAGCAGATTTTTCCATGGCATTAGAACAGGGCCGGCTCCAGGTTTTTATTGGCCCCGGGCGAAAGAGTCTCCGTGGGCCCCTTTAACACAGACCACGATTCATGATGCACAGATACAGCAGAGAAATATGGGTACAGTACAATGCCAAACACTTCACTTCTTCCATTACATGAGTGATATCTATTGTAAAATTGTACAATAGCTCAAAAACCACCAAATCCTCACAGCGCACAGTACAGACTGGACAGTACAGTCCTCCATACAATATTATGGGCACCACATAGTCCTCCATACAGTATTATGGGCCAAATATAATGCTCCATAAAGAATTTTGGACCCAAATAATGCTCCATATAGGATACTGGTCCCCATATAATGCTTCATACAAAATATGGAGCTCTCCTCTGCACTGTGCTGCGTTCTGCACTGTTACGGCTCAGAAAAGGGCACTGTGGAAAGACTCCCCATTATCATCATCAATCCATCATCATCATCATTGCTTCCCCATCATCATCATCATTGCCTCTGGCTCCTCACCACCATCACTGCCTCCCCCCACCACCATCAAACATACAGCACTACACACAGACAGCACCGCAGCACTCTCACATACACACACACACAAAGCACTGCACTACGTACACACGCACTGAGACACACAGACACATACACCTCACATCTCACCTGTCCGGTGCCTGCGCTTACTCTCTGCCACAGCGGGCCGCTGAATGATGACGTCATTCAGCGGCGCTGCTGTGAGAGGAAGCACAGGCGCCGCCTGGAGCAGCGGAGGCACGGGGAGAAGTAAGTATTGCGCTGGCTGCTGCCGGGGCCCTGAGAAAGCGGGGGGCCCAGTGGCGGCACTGGTACCGCTCTCATCCGCTAACGGGCGCCAGGGTGCCCGACGGCGAGTGGGCCCCCCACCTGCTCAGGGCCCCGGCACTTGCCTGGGTAGGCCGGGTGCTGACGCCGGCCCTGCACAGGAGGACTGAAGCTGGCCAGATCTGTTCAGCTATACATCAGTTCAGGCAGGCTCTAAAGCAATGTTTCCCAAACTCCAGTCCTCAAAGCCTCCAAAAGTTATGTTCTCAGGATTTCCTTAGTATTGCACAGGTGGTGAAAGTATCATCAAGGCATCAGGAATTGTCTGACCTGTGCAATACTATGGAAATCCTGAAAACACGACATGTGGAGGGCCGGGAGTCTTGGAATTTGGAAAACACTGTTCTAAAGCATTGAGCTGGCAAGCAGTGCATGCTCCTTGCCTAAGGAACCAGCAGTGGCATAACTAGAGTCTGATGGGCCCCGATGCAAGATTTGACTGGTCCCCCTGATCTTGATATGTATGTCCTTCATCCTGTTATGCATGTCCCTTATCATGGGTCTCATCCCGATATATATCCCTCATCCTCGAATATATGTCTCTTATTCTGGCCCCATCCTGACATATACAGTGGGGAAAATAAGTATCTAATACACTGCCGATTTAGCAAGTTTTCCCACCTATAAAGAATTGAGAGGTCTGTCATTTTATTGTACGTACACTTCAACTATGAGACAGAATCTTAAAAAAAATCCAGAAAATCACATTGTATAATTTTTACATAATTCATTTGTATTTTATTGCATGAAATAAGTATTTGATCACCTATCAAACAGCAAGAATTTTGGATTTCACAGACCTGTTAGTCTTTGCCCTTCTACTCTACACTCATTACCTGTATTAATTGCACGTGTTTGAACACGGTACCTGTATAAAAGACACCCATCCACACACTCAATAAATCACACTACAACCTCTCCACCATGGCTAAGACCAAAGAGCTGTCTAAGGACACCAGTGACAAAATTGTAGACCTGCACAAGTCGAGATGGCCTGCAGGATAATAAGCAAGCAACTTGGTGAGAAGGCAACAACTGATGGCACAATTATCAGAAAATGGAAGAAACACAAGATGACTGTCAAGCTTACTCGATCTGGGGCCCCATGCATGATGCCGCCTCATCGACAAAAGCTCAAGAATCAGCCCAGAACTACCCGGGAGGTCCTGCTCAATGACCTGAAGAGAGCTGGGATCACAGTGTCAAACATTACAGTTGCAGGGTGTGCAGACTTGGTCAAGAACTGCAGGAAACGTCTGACCTCTGTAATTGCAAATAAAAGTTTATTTGCACCAAATATTAAGTTCTTTTTTTTTTACTGTATCAAATACTGGTTTCATGCTATAAAATGCATATTATGTTCAAGTCATACAATCTGATTTTCTTTTTTTTAAAAAAAAGATTCTGTCTCTCACAATTGAAGAGTACCTACGATAAAAATTACACACCTCTCCATTCTTTGTAGGTGGGAAAACTTGCAAAGTGTATATTTTCCAAACTTTTATATCCCACATCCTGGTATACGTCTCTTATCCTGGGCCCCATGTTGGTATATGTCCCCATTATGCCGTTGTTCTTTAATGTATAGCAAAAAAATAAACCATTATAGTCACCTTCCCTCCGTGTGGCGTCCTCTTCTGAAGCTGGAAGCTGACTTCAGCATGCAAGTGATGGGAGCGTATGACATCACTGCCATGTGCCCCCAGTCATGTGCACGTCGATGTCAGCTGCTGGCCTCTGATTGGCTGGCAGCGTGTATTGCTGCACACAGATCCGAGAACGCACATCCAGCTGAAGTATTTGCTGGCGTCGTGCCTGGTCGCAGTGGCGACTTCTGCGACTGCGGTAGTTACTCCCCTGGGAACCAGCCAATCAGTAACTGTAGGGAGGCTGGTAACCTAGGCACTAATCTGTACACAACAGAATAAAAATCCCTCTGTTTTTGAGAACAAAGAGGATTGTTAATGAGGGGTAAAATTACAAAGTCTCTTGTTTTTACCAGCACTTTGCAATTTTTCCTATTACTGAAGAAGAAACAACTCCTTTAGCTATGAATAATATTTATAGGACATTATATATTTATAGGCGTACCCACCGTGGGGCAGGGGGGGCAACTGCCCCCCCTAGAAGCAGGGGCGCACAGTGCTTGATCCAGCCCGTCGGCCCCGCCGACACTGAACTGACAGTTCAGTGCCGGCGGGCCCTTTAATCGCGGGAGGAATGAGTGAGGAAGGCCGCCTGTGCCAGGAGAAGACGGAGTCGAGCGCGCTTCTTCAGAGCAGCGGGGGAGATAGGTGAGTACTGGCTTTTTTTTTTTTTTTTACGACGGGCCCGGCCTATGGGGGATTATGCTGCCTATGGGGATTATGCTGGCTATGGGGAGATTACGCTGGCTATGGGGATTATGCTGGCTATGGGGGGATTATGCTGGCTATGGGGGGATTATGCTGGCTATGGGGGGATTATGCTGGCTATGGGGGATTATGCTGGCTATGGGGATTATGCTGGCTATGGGGGATTATGCTGGCTATGGGAGGATTATGGGGGATTATGCTGCCTATGGGGATTATTCTGGCTATGGGAATTATGCTGGCTATGGGGGGATTACGCTGGCTATGGGGATTACGCTGGCTATGGGGGGATTATGCTGCCTATGGGGGATTATGCTGCCTATGGGGGATTATGCTGCCTATGGGGGATTATGCTGCCTATGGGGATTATGATGGCTATGGGGATTATGCTGGCTATTGGGGATTATGCTGCCTATGGGGGATTATGCTGGCTATGGGGGATTATGCTGGCTATGGGGGATTATGCTGGCTATTGTGGATTATGCTGGCTATTGTGGGATTATGCTGGCTATGGGGGATTATGCTGGCTATGGGGGGATTATGCTGGCTATTGGGGGATTATGCTGGCTATTGGGGACTATGCTGCTTATGGGGGATTATGCTGCTTATGGGGGATTATGCTGGCTATTGGGGACTATGCTGCCTATGGGGGATTATGCTGGCTATTGGGGATTATGCTTCCTATGGGGGATTATGCTGGCTATGGGGGATTATGCTAGCTATTGGGGGATAACGCTGGCTATTGGGGGATTATGCTGGCTATTGGGGGATAATGCTGGCTATTGGGGGATTATGCTGGCTATTGGGGACTATGCTGCTTATGGGGATTATGCTGCCTACTGGGGACTACTATGCTGCCTATTGGGGACTATGCTGCCTATGAGAGATTATGCTGCCTATTGAGGACATGCTGCGTATTGGGGACCTATGCTGCCTATTGGGACATTTACCTGCCTATTGGGGACCTATGCTGCCTATTGGGACCTATGCTGTCTATTGGGGACCTATGATGTCTATTGAGGACATATGCTGCCTATTGGGGACATATGCTGCCTATTGGGGACATATGCTGCCTATTGGGGACATATGCTGCCTATTGGGGACCTATGCTGCCTATTGAGGACATATGCTGCCTATTGGGGATCAATGCTGCCTATTGGGGACATTTACCTGCCTATTGGGGACATTTACCTGCCTATTAGGGACTCTCGCACCACTCCAGTCTGAGCCTGAGCTAAAAGCGGAGTTGCGCCAATATGTGCACTGATGAGGATGAAATGATATGGATTGGCAAGGCTGCAGTGGTGGGCAGTGCAGGCTGTATGTCTCTGTGTGGCCAGTGTTATTGCTGGTATATTGTTTTTGTAGCGTTGTATATATATTGGTATTTTACTAATAGCAATTTGGAATCCCTAGGAAATAATGATATCAAGAAAGAGAAAAATTGCTTCACTTGTGACAAATATGGAACCGAACATTGACCATCTCATTAGCTAAAAGCAGGCCCATAGTTCCCACTGAAATACCAGTAAGTTTGTTGATTTTCAACTTTACTTGTTCTTTATTTTAAGTATTGTATTTGTTCCTGTTTATTTTTATTGTTTTTACTTCAAAATAAGAGTGTAGTATATGGTGTATACAGGGTCATACACATCGTGTGCAGTATATAGAGTGTAGTATATGGTGTATACAGGGTCATACACATTGTGTGCGGTATATAGAGTGTATACACTGCTGTATTATACTTTTCATATACAGGTTATAATGCCTCTTATTCTTTGTATAGAGGTTAGTGTGCCATGTATAATATATGGTATATACAGCGTAGTGTCGCATACACTGCTGTATTATACAATATACAACAGTTCTAACGCTCCATACCTAATATGCAGGATAATGTACAGTGTATATGATGTAACCTGTATAAGATGTGACATTGGCTTGCCCCCCCCCCCCCTAGTTTTGATCCTGGGTACGCCCATGATGACCGCTGTAGCAGTCATGTAAACTCACAAACCACATCCACTACTTTTGATAGCTTTTTAGTTTTGAATGGCCAGCAATATCTCCAATAAATATGCATCTGTAACCAGACCTATCAGAAAGTTTTGAAAACTTTAGTCTTTTATATTTGCATCAGCAGAAGCCAAAATAATTTACTAGTAAAGTTAAAGATTACACATTTCCCTTGTGTTTTAGGCAAAAAAAAATAGAAACAAAATGAAAAAAAATGACAAAAATGAAAATGGGCTGATGCATAAGTTTGGGCACCCTGCATGGTTAGTGCCTAGTAGTGCACCCTTTTGAAAGTATCACAGCTTATAAACGCTTCTTGTAGCCAGACAAGAGTCTCCCAATTCTTGTTTGAGGAATTTTCATTTATTCTTCCTTGGAAAATTCTTCCAATTCTGCGAGATTCCTGGATCATCTTGCATGCACTACTATTTTGAGGTGTAGCCACAGGTTTTGTTTTCAATGATGTTCAGATCAGGGGATTGTGGGCGCCATTGTAAAAACCTTCAACTTGCACCTCTTGAGGTAGTCTACAGTATAGTGGATGTTGCTGTGTGTTTAGGATCATTATCCATTTGTAGAAGCCATCCTATTTTCAACTTCAGCTTTTTTACAGATGATGTTGTTTTGCATCATGAATATGCTGAAATTTGATTAAATTCATTCTTCCCTCTAACAGTGAAATGCTCCGTGCCATTGGCTGCAACACAACTCCGAAGCATGATTGATTCGCCTCAAGCTTTATGTTTGTAGCGGTGTTTTTTTTCTGAAAATCTGTGCCCTTTTTTCTCCACACATACATTTGATCATTGTGGCCAAACATTTCTATTTTACCTCATAGGTACACAGGACTTGTTTACCAAAATGTATCAGAAGGGTAGAGGAGGCTGGGTTTTTATAAAGCTGGGAAATTTGCATCACCTGGCCTTTACTAACAATGATAGTGAACAAGCCATAACCCTAAATAGGCTAATTAAGGTCTGAAACCTTAGTCAAAGTTATCCGAGCACACAAATCTCCAATCTTTTGTATTGGCTCGTTTTCCTTTTTGCAATTTTAAAAATGTAAAAGATAAATATGTGCACACATGGTCAAAATTGTTGGTACCCTCGTTTAATGACAGAAAACCCACAATGGTCACAGAAATAACTTGAATCTGACAAAAGTAATAATAAATAAAACATATATGAAAATGAACAAATGAAAGTCAGACATTGCTTTTCAACCATGCGTCCACAGAATTTTTTTAAAAAATAAAACTCATTAAATAGGTCGGGACAAAAATGATGGTACCCTGAAAATAATGTGACAAAAGGGACATGTTAAATCAAGGTGTGTCCACTAATCAGCATCACAGGTGTCTACAATCTTGGAATCAGTGAGTGGACCTGTATAGAGGGCTACAGATACTCACTGTGCTGTTTGGTGACATTGTGTCTATCACACTCAACATTGACCAGAGGAAGCGATAGAAAGAGTTGTCTCAGGAGATTTGAAAGAAAATTATAGACAAACATGTTAAAGGTAAAAGTTATAAGACCATCTCCAAGCAGTTTGATGTTCCTGTGACTACAGTTGCACATATTATTCAGAAATTTACGCTCCAAGGGACGGTAGCCAATCTCCCTGGACGTGGCCGCAGGAGGAAAATTGTTGACAAATCAAAGAAACGGATAATACAAATGGTAACAAAAGAGCCCAGAAAAACTTCTAAACAGATTAAAGGTGAACATCAAGCTCAAGGAACATCAGTGTCAGATCGCACCATCTGTCGTTGTATGAGCCAAAGTGGACTTCATGGGAGACGACCAAGGAGGACACAATTGTTGAAAAAAAATCATAAAAAAGCCAAACTGAAATTTGCCAAACTACATGTTGACAAGCCACAAAGCTTTAGGGAGAATGTCCTATGGACAGATGAGACAAAAATTGAACTTTTTGGCAACGCATCTCAGCTCTATGTTCACAGATGGAAACATGAAGCATTTCAAGAAAAGAACACTGTACCTACTGTGAAACATGGAGGAGGTCTGTTATGTTCTGGGCTGCTTTGCTGCATCTGGCACAAGGTGTCTAGAATCTGTGAAGGGTACAATGAAATCTCAAGTCTATCAAGGGATTCAAGAGAAAAATGTGCTGCCTAGTGTCAGAAAGCTTAGTCTCAGTCGCAGGTCTTGCGTCTTGCAACAGGATAATGACCCAAAACACACAGCTAAAAACACTCAAGAATGGCTAAGAGGAAAACATTTGGACTATTCTGAAGTAGCCTTCTATGAGCCCTGACCTAAATCCTATTGAGCATCTTTGGAAAGAGCTGAAACATGCCGTCAGGAAAAGGCAACCTTCAAACACGAGACAACTGGAGCAGTTTGCTCTTGAGGAGTGGGCCAAAATACCTGTCGAGAGGTGCAGAAGTCTCATTGACAGTTACAGGAATCGTTTGATTGCAGTGATTGCCTCAAAAGGTTGTGCAACAAAATATTAAGTTAAGGGTACCATCATCTCTGTCCAGACCTATTTCATGAGTTTTATTTTTTTTTTAATTCTATGGCAGCATGGTTGAAAAGCAATGTCTGACTTTCATTTGTTCATTTTCATAGATTTTTGATTTATTATTACTTTTGTCAGATTCAAGTTATTTCTGTGACCATTGTGGGTTTTTCTGTCATTAAATGAGGGGTACCAACAATTTTGACCACATGTGTATAATATTTATTATATATGTTTTGCCTAAAATAAAAAGGTCATTTTATCTTCAACTTGCTTAACTATTCACAATAACAGTAATTTTGCCCAGGGGTGCCCAAACTTTTGCATGTCATTGTAACCATGAATAGTATGGTTATCTAATACTAACCAACTTGTGTGTCATCTGTGTGGTCCAACTATAATATTTAAAAGTTTTCCCAAGTTTTTTTCTAAAGCGTTTAATAAATTTATATGAACTAAATTCCATGGAAAGCACCTAGTTGTTCCAATCTTTCTAGGAAAATCTAATTTAAATTATTCTACTTATTTCTTTGGATTGCAAGCTGATGAAAACTGGTTCTGCTTGATAAAATCAGATCTGAACAAATACAAAAACAAATGCAACAGGATAAAAAGCAAAGAAATCTGAATATTACTGTGAACCAAAACAGTTTTTAATAACCCAGCTCCTTCCATCCACAGTTCATGCAAGAGAGCACAGATAAATACATATTTATGGTCTGCGGGCCTGCCGTCCTAAAAATATATATATATGCTTGGAATGCTACAGGAAATTCTTCAGCACATGGATATTTGAAAACACGTAAATTTGTCCAACAGTATTCAGATTTCTGTAAGGCTCTACATAGACTGCGTCCGAGCCTTGAAATCAGGGGCGGAACTATCGTGGAAGCAGGGGAAGCAGCTGCCATAGGGCCCGGGCTAGCAGGGGGCCCGTCCCTGCTGCAGCTGTCTCCCCTGCGGCTGTGTTCCGCCGCCCATGGCCTGAGAGTCGGCGGTTCCCTGTGCTGGCTGTCATGCTGACAGCCGTCGCAGAGAAGCTGCTGCGTGCCGTCTCCCAGGAATCAATTGCACTGGTGTCTATACAGACGCCAGTACAATTGAAGCTCTGACCGCCGGGTCAGAGCGACGTCTGCAGCGTGATCATGTCATGTGATCACGCTGCTGACGTCACTCGTCGGCGGCGCCCAGAAGGGTGAAGACTGGTGGTGAGTGTGCTCCACTGTGGAGCTGAAGATACCACCGAAGATTAACGGGGGCACATACTGTGTGAGTGATAACTCTGCATTCTTGGCTGCATTACTACTTGAGGGGCACATTACTACTGATGGGAGAATAAGAGGGCTTATTACTAGTTATGGGGGCATAATGTGCCTGCATTAATAGTTATGCGGGACATGGTTACTAGTAATGGTAGCATAAGGGGGCTGCATTGCTACCAGTCCATTATATTATATTGTGTTTCCATAATGTCTGCTTTAAATACAGCTCTGATTTGGGCAAAAAGCTGGCCGTTATGAGACTGAAGAGTATTTTTTGGGCCTAGAGAATTGCTGTGATTTGCTCCGCCCACTGCTATTGGCTCCGCCCACTATCAGAACCCCCCCCCCCCCCCGCCGCCCGTTTGGGAGAGGGGGCCCCGTTCAAAATTTTGCTGTGGGGCCCCGCCATTTCTAGTTACGCCACTGCTTGAAATATATCGTATACGATGGGACAAGCTCTCAGCACACACATGAAGCATATCCAAAGGTGTCCACATAGCCAAAAGTGTCATTCTAGCCACCTTTATGCCGATGATACTCAGATCTGCCTCTCTGGCCCAGATGTCATCTCTGTGCTCTCTAAAATCCCGGAGTGTCTATCAGCCATATCCTCCTTCTCCTCCCGCTTCCTCAAACTGAATGTGGACAAATCCGAACTGATCATCTTTCCCCATCTCACAGATCTTCCTTACCTGACCTATCTATAACAATTGACGACATCACGCTTTCCCCCGTACTGGAGGTCTGCTGCCTTGGAGTAACCCTTGACTCTGCCCTGTCCTTCAAACCGCACATCCAAGCTCTCTCCACCTCCTGCCGCCTCCAGCTCAAAAATATTTCCAGAATCCGTCCCTTCCTCAACCCTCACTCTACTAAAATGCTTGTGCATGCCCTCATCATCTCCCGTCTCGACTACTGCAACATCCTTTTCTGTGGCCTCCCTGCTAACACTCTCGCACCTCTCCAGTCCATCCTTAACTCTGCTGCCTGACTAATTCATCTCTCTCCTCGCTACTCCTCCGCTTCTACCCTTTGCAAATCTCTTCACTGGCTCCCACTCCCTCAGCGTATCCAATTCAAATTACTAATACTGACCTACAAGGCCATCTATAACCTGTCTCCTCCATATATCTCTGAACTAATCTCCCAATATCTTCCCTCACGTAATCTCCGATCCTCCCAAGACCTCCTTCTCTCCTCCACACTTATTCGCTCCTCACCCAACCGCCTCCAAGACTTCTCCCGAATATCCCCCATCCTCTGGAATTCTTTGCCCCAACACGTCCGACTATCAACCACACTCGGATCCTTCAGACGGAACCTGAAAACCCACCTCTTCAGGAAAGCCTACAGCCTGCAATGATCCCCACTGCCTCCTCACCACTACTGGAGATACCGCCTCAACCATCACTGGAGCTGCTGCTACCCCCCAACCTACTGTCTCCTTCCCCACCATCCTGTAGAATGTAAGCCCGAAAGGGTAGGGTCCTCTCTCCCCTCTATATCAGTCTGTAATTGTTAGTTTGTTTACTGTAAGTGATATCTGTAATTTGTATGTAACCCCTTCTCATGTACAGCACCATGGAATCAATGGCGCTATATAAATAATAATAATTCTAGCTTCAATTACATCGTTTTACCATTTTTTTTTATTGTATAGGAACGTGAAGTAGATTGCACTTTCCTACAAAGTGGGTGTATACAAAAATGCATACCAGACTGTATACTTTTTTCTTTTACAACTGAAGAAAAAAGGGACAACACACACCTGCACAGTGCAGTAAGTAGGGGTCTTTCAACGTTTGTATAACACTATATGTTCACATAGTCTTTGCCCTTATGTTCAATCTTCATAGGCTCCGTTGGTACTTATGTCTGAATCCCCACAAAATGGAATTCTGGCATTTGCGCTGACTAAGCCATTGACTATAGTGATGCTGAGGGACTCACAGTGGGCTCTGGGTGCATCATTTTCAGCAGTATTTGTCAAATCTGTACCTACATTGCTGCGAATTAACAACTATTGTAATATGCAAATGAGGGTGCTCTGTGCACCTTTGGAGTAGCTAAAGGATTTTTTGCACAATTCCTCTTACTTTAGATTTCCGCCATTTCATTCTATGTTGATTGTTAGCATTGTCAGAACACGAACCTGCATTATGTGCGCACTGCCACTTTGCAGGAGAAAGCACACATATCACTCTCTCTTCACTGACGGGATCACTCATCTCCCCTGCTACTGCTTCAATGCAGGAGTGAGTGCAAACTTCAAACTCTCCTCGCTACTTGTATTGTTTGGGTATAGCTGTGTAATGCGAATGTCAGCAGAGAGGAGAGGTGATGCGTGTGCTCTCTTTCGCACAGTGATAGTGCCACACTTTGTAGGTTTATCTTCAGACAGCGCTAAATATGAACATGGAAGAAGTGACAATAATCATGCTGCTGCTTATGCGTGCTGCTTATCTACACTGTCATTTGCATATTACAAAAAGATTTTTTTGTAGGGGTGGGGAAGGGGTCCAACAGAGGAGATTTGGAAGCTAAAAAAAATTTTTTTTATTTATAGCTGCTCCATCTCCGACAAAGCTATGTGGTTAGCAGGGCCGGCGTCAGCACCCGGCATACCCGGGCAAGTGCCGGGGCCCTGAGCAGGCAGGGGGGCCCACTCACCGTCGGGCACCCCGGCGCCCGTTAGCGGATGAGAGCGGTACCAGCGCCGCCACTGGGCCCCCCGCTTGCTCAGGGCCCCGGCAGCAGCCGGCGCAATACTTACCTCTCCCCGTGCCTCTGCTGCCGCTCCGTGCTCCAGGGGGCGCCTGCGCTTCCTCTCACAGCAGCGCCGCTGAATGACATCATCATTCAGCTGCCGGCTGTGGCAGAGAGAGCGCGGACGCCGGACAGGTGAGATGTGAGGTGTATGTGTCTGTGTGTGTGTCTGTATCAGTGTGTGTGTCTGTGTGTATTAGTGTGTGTGCATGTAGTTCGGTGCTTTGTGTATGTGAGAGAGTGCTGCGGTGCTGTCTGTGTGTGGTGCTGTATGTGTGATGGTGGTGGGGGGAGGCAGTGATGGTGGTGAGGAGGCAATGATGATGATGATGATGGAGAGACAATGATGATGATGATGGGGAGGCAATGATGATGATGATGGGGAGACAATGATGATGATCATGATGGGGAGGCAATGATGATGATGGGGAGGCGATGATGATGATGATGGGGAGGCAATGATGATGTTGATGGGAGAGGCAATGATGATGATGATGGGGAGGAAATGATGATGTTGATGGGCAGGCAATGATGATGATGGGGAGATAATGATGATGATAATGCTCAGGCAATGATGGTATGGGGAGGCAATGATGATGATGGGGAGACAGATGATGATGGGGAGGCGATGATGATGGGGAGGTGATGATGATAGGAAGGCGATGATGATGATAGGGAGGCAATGATGATGATGGGGAGTGGATGATGGGGAGGCAATGATGATGATAATGGGAGGCAATGATGATAATGATGGGGAGGCAATGATGATGATGATGGAGAGGCAATGATGATGATGATAAGGAGTCTTTCCACAGCGCCCTTTCCTGAGCCGTAACAGTGCAGAACGCAGCACAGTGCAGAGGAGAGCTCCATATTTTGTATGGAGCATTATATGGAGACCAGTATTCTGTATGGGGCATTATATGGGGGATGGGGGTGACATCCTGCATGGGATATTATATGGGTGATGAGGGGGAGACTATGTGGTGCGCATAATATTGTATGGAGGACTGTACTGTCCAGTCTGTACTGTGCGCTGTGAGGATTTGGCGGTTTTTGAGCTATTGTAGAATTTACAATAGATATCACTCATGTAATGAAAGAAGAGAAGTGTTTGGCATTGTACTATACCCAAATTTCTCTGCAGTATCTGTGCATCATGAATCATGGTCTGTGTTAAAGGGGCCCACTGAGACTCTTTCACTCGGGGACCATAAAAACGTGGAGCCGGGCCTGGTGGTTAGTTTCAATCATCATCATAATAAAAAAAAAGTATTTATGAAAGTTTTACACTGGTCACTGAGGCTTTTTTAGACTCATATTTCCTTCCAGGAACATTTTTCATCAAGGCTCCTTGTCATCAAAGGTGGATTACAATGGCAGGAAGCACCTCCACCAGCAGATAACAGGATCCACCATATATAATAAGTGATCTTATTGCTGAGTCCGCTTTCCCTCTCTTTACAATGAACTTTGCATAGCCTCATTATCACGTCATGTACCAGATACTTCGACCCTATATTTTGCATTGAGGGCTGACCATTGTGGTTATGTACATGTGTTGTTTCTTGAAACAACAGGAAGCATGAGTCTAAAAATGTCAAAGTGGCCAGTGTAAAAATTGCAAAGATTTCTATATGTAAATTTTTTGATTGTGATATGTAAAAATAAAACAGTTGCAAAAGTTTTATTAAAATACAGGGTGATCCAAAAGTAGGTGGACAGAAAATAATAACATTTATTTTGATTTATATATAAAATTATATTTACTAACACAAGCATAACATTGACAATTAAATTTTATTCTGGTTTTTGGAAGTGCATTTGAGCAGCAGGGTGATTTGCTGCTGAAGGAGAAAAAAAAAAAATCTCTCTTTAAATCTTCTGCTTCAGCGAGTGTGAGCGAGCTGAGTGTGACCGGTGCGCAAGTGCGAACGGTGGTAAGTGTGACTTGAGATTCAGTGAAGAAATATTTGAAAAACCTTTAATCAAATACCTGTGTGAATTGGTGTGAGTGGCTGAATTGTGGATTGCTGAGTGCCTTTCTACCTGTTCTATCTTTTGGGGGCTTTTTTAACCTATTTTTTCTCTCTAAAGGATTAATCTCTTATTTTACTATCTGTGTGTTTAAAGGTTTAAAGGTTAACTATATTGCATTTAAATCTTGGTGTAGCTATATTCACAAGGGGTTAATTAAGGGTGGGGGTTCATAATTAAGGGTTTATAAGGGCCAGCTGGTTGGGGCTCAAGTCTTTTTGGAAGTGCATTTGAGCAGCAGGGTGATTTGCTGCTGAAGGAGAAAAAAAAAAAATCTTTCTTTAAATCATCTGCTTCAGCGAGTGTGAGCGAGCTGAGTGTGACCGGTGCGCAAGTGCGAACGGTGGTAAGTGTGACTTGAGATTCAGTGAAGAAATATTTGAAAAACCTTTAACCCCTCTCTGACATTAGACGTACTATCCCGTCCATAAAACCCGTGCCATTCTGCCCATGGACGGGATAGTACGTCATAGGCGATCAGCTGCGCTCCTGAGGGGAGCGCAGCTAATCGCCGCCGGGTGTCAGCTGATTATCACAGCTGACACCCGTGACTGTGTGTCAGGAGCGGTCACGGACCGCTCCCGGCACATTAACCCCTAGCACACCGCGATCAAACATGATCGCGGTTGTACTGGGGGCACAGGGGAGGATCGCGCAGGGTGGGGGCTCCCTGCGCGCCCCCCTGAGACCCTCAGACCAGCGCGATGTGATCGCGCTGTCCTGAGGGCTTCCTCCCTCCCAGGACCCGGATCCAAGATGGCGCCGGGGTCCTGGAGGGAGGCGGCTTCCTCAGTGCCTGCTGAGAGCAGGCACTGAGAAGCCTGCTGCACTGCCTGAGCGATCGCTGGTGTGACAGTGTGCTGTGCACACTGTCACACCAGCGATTTGATAAAATACAGTGATGTCCCACCTGGGACAAAGTAAAAAAGTTAAAAAAATAAAAATAAACATTTTATGAAAAAAACCAAAATAAATAAAAAAAAAAAAAAAATTCCCCAATAAATTAATTTCTTCCTGTAAAAAAAAAACCAAAACAATAAAAGTACACATATTTGGTATTGCCGCGTCCGTAACGACCCCCCCTATAAAACTGTCCCACTAGTTAACCCCTTTAGTGAACCCCTTAAAAAAAAAAAAAAAAAAAACGAAGCAAAAAATCAATGCTTTATCATCATACCGCCGAACAAAAAGTGGAATAACGCGCGATCAAAAAGACCGATATAAATAAACATGGTACCGCTGAAAACGTCATCTTGTCCCGCAAAAAAACGAGCCGCCATACAGCATCATCAGCGAAAAAATAAAAAAGTTATAGCTCGCAGAATAAAGCGATGCAAAAATAATTATTTTTTATATAAAATTGTTTTTATTCTATAAAAGCGCCAAAACATAAAAAAATGATATAAATGAGGTATCGCCATAATCGTACTGACCCGAAGAATAAAACTGCTTTATCAATTTTACCACACGTGGAACAATAAAAACGCCTCCCCCAAAAGAAATTCATGAATTGCTGATTTTTGTTCATTCTAACCTCCCAAAAATCGAAATAAAAAGCGATCAAAAAATGTCACCTGCTCAAAAATGGTACAAATAAAAACGTCAACTCGTACCGCAAAAAATAAGACCTCACATGACTCTGTGGGCCAAAATATGCAAAAATTATAGCTCTCAAAATGTGGCGATGCAAAAAACTTATTTTTGCAATAAAAAGCGTCTTTTAGCGTGACAGCTGCCAATCATAAAAACCCGCTATAAATAGTAAATCAAACCCCCTTTATCACCCCTTAGTTAGGGAAAAATAATAAAATTAAAAAAAATGTATTTATTTCCATTTTCCCATTAGGGTTAGGGTTGCGGCTAAAGTTAGGGTTAGGGTTGGCGCTAAAGTTAGGGTTAGGGTTGGGATTAGGGGTGTGTTAGGGTTAGGTTTGTGGTTAGGGTTGGGACCAGGGTTAGGGGTGTGTTGGGGTTAGGGTTGGAGTTAGAATTGGGGGGTTTCCGCTGTTTAGGCACATCAGGGGCTCTCCAAATGTGACATGGCGTCTGATCTCAATTCCAGCCAATTCTGCGTTGAAAAAGTCAAACGGTGCTCCTTCACTTCTGAGCTCTGCCATGCGTCCAAACAGTAGTTTATCCCCACATATGGGGTATCAGCGTACTCTGGACCCCAAGAGTTATTGTGCAATTTGTCCTATTTCTTCTGTTACCCTTGGGAAAATAAAAACTGAGGGCGAAAATATCATTTTTGTACAAAAAAAATTATTTTTTTGTTTTTACGGCTGTACATTATAAACTTCTGTGAAGCACTTGGGGCTTCATAGCGCTCACCACACACCTAGATAAGTTCCTTGTGGGGTCTATTTTCCAAAATGGGGTCACTTGTTGGGGATTTCCACTGTTTAGGCGCATCAGGGGCTCTCCAAATGCGACATGACTCCCCAGACCATTCCATCAAAGTCTGCAATCCAAAACGTCACTACTTCCCTTCCGAGCCCCAACGTGTACCCATACAGTAGTTTTCTCCCACATATTGGGTATCAGCGTACTCAGGACAAATTGGGCAACAACTTTTGGGGTCCAGTTTCTCCTGATACCCTTGTAAAAATAAATATTGGGGCGAAAAAATCATTTTTGCAAAAAAAAGATTTTTTATTTTTACGGCTGTGCGTTATAAACTTCTGTGAAGCACTTCGGGGTTCAAAGTGCTCACCACACATCTAGATAAGTTCCTTGTGGGGTCTATTTGCCAAAATGGGGTCACTTGTGGGGGTTTCCACTGTTTAGGTGCATCAGGGGCTCTCCAAATGTGACATGACGCCCCCAGACCATTCCATCAAAGTCTGCAATCCAAAATGTCACTACTTCCCTTCCGAGCCCCGACGTGTGCCCATACAGTAGTTTTCGCCCACATATTGGGTATCAGTATACTCAGGACAAATTGGACAACAACTTTTGGGTTCCAATTTCTTCTGTTACCCTTGTGAAAATAAAATATTGGGGGCGAAAAAATCATTTTTGTAAAAAAAAAAAAAAAGATTTTTTATTTCGCGGCTGTACGTTATAAACTTTAGTGAAACACCTGGGGGTTCAAAGTTCTCACCACACATCTAGATAAGTTCCTTGAGGGGTCTAGTTTCCAAAATGGTGTCATTTATGGGGGTTTCCACTGTTTAGGCAGATCAGGAGCTCTCCAAACACGACATGGCGTCCAGCCAATTCTGCGTTGAAAAAGTCAGACGGCGCTCCTTCCCTTCCAAACTCTGCCATGCACCCAAACAGTGGTTTACCCCCACATATGGGGTATCAGCGCACTCAGGACAAATTGCACAATAACTTTTGGAGTCTTGTTACCCTTGGAAAAATAAAAATTGGGGTGAAAAGATCATTTTTGTGGAAAAAATATGATTTTTAAATTTTATGGCTCTACGTTATAAACTTGTGTGAAGCACTTGGGGGTTCAAATTGCTCATCAAAAATCTAGATAAGTTCCTTAGGGGGTCTAGTTTCCCAAATGGGGTCATTTGTGGGGGGTTTCCACTGTTTAGGCACATCAGGGGCTCTCCAAATGCAACATGGCATCCAAACTCAATTCCAGCCAATTTTGGTTGGAAAAAGTCAAATGGTGCTCCTTCCATTCCGAGCTCTGCCGTGCGCCCAAACAGTGGTTCCCCCCCCACATATGGGGTATCAGCGTACTCAGGACAAATTGTACAACAACTTATGTGGTCCAATTTCTCCTGTTACCCTTGGGAAAATAAAAAATTAGTGACTAAAAGATAATTTTTGTGGGAAAAAAATAGGATTTTTTATTTTCATGCCCGGGCATTATAAACTTGTGTGAAGCACTTGGGGGTTCAAAGTGCTCACCAAAGATCTAGATAAGTTCCTTAGGGGGTCTAGTTTCCAAAATGGGGTCACTTGTGGGGGGTTTCCACTGTTTAGGCTCATCTGGGGCACTGCAAACGGAACATGACCCCATTAACGTCTGCATTCCAAAACGTTACTACTTCCTTTCCAAGCCCTGCCGTGCGCCCAAACAGTTTCCCCCCCCACATATGGGGTATCAGCGTACTCAGGACAAATTGGACAACAACTTTTGGGGTCCAATTTCCTTGGGAAAATTCAAAAATTTGGGACTAAAAAATCATTTTTGTGGAAAATTGATTTTTTTTTTTCACACCCAGGCTTTATAAACTTTTGTGAAACACTTGAGGGTTCAAAGTGCTCACAACAGATCTAGATAAGTACCTTAGGGGTCTAGTTTCCAAAATGGTGTCACTTGTGGGGGGTTTCCACTGTTTAGGCGCATCAGGGGCTCTCCAAACGCGACATGGCATCCAATCTCAATTCCAGCCAATTTTAGTTTGAAAAAGTCAAACGTTGCTCCTTCCCTTACGAGCTCTGCCGTGTGCCCAAACAGTGGTTTTCCCCCACATATGGGGTATTGGCGTACTCAGGAGAAATTGCATAACAACCTTATCTGTCCATTTTCTCCTTTTACCCTTGTGAAAATAAAAAAAAGTTTGTAAAAGATAATTTTTTTGGCTAAAAAGTAAAATATTCATTTTTTCCTTCCACGTTGCTTTAGTTACTGTGAAGCACCTGAAGGGTTAATAAACTTCTTGAATGTAGTTTTGAGTACCTTGAGGGGTGCAGTTTTTAGGCTAAGTGCACACGATCAGGAATAATTGCGTTTTTTTCGCGGTTTTTCCGCGTTTTCCGCGGTAAAACGCGATAAAAACGCAAGCATTAAGCATCCTATACATGTTAATTGATTCCGCATGTTTTGGCCACATGTTGCGTTTTTTTCCGCGAAAAAACGCTTTGCGGAAAAATAGCAACATGTTCATTAATTTTGCGGAATGTAAGCGGTTCATGTGCGGTGGTACCAGGGTCTGGAGGAGAGGAGACTCTCCTCCAGGCCCTGGGTACCATATCCCTGGTAAAACAATAATTAAAATAAAAAATAATGATATTCTCACTTCCGGCGGCCCCCGCAGCCTTCCGCGGCCCCCGCAGCCTTCCCGCCTTCAGCGACGCTCCGGCAACTTCCGGTCCCAAGAGTCCTTTGCGAGAATCACCCAGATGGCATAGCGGTCTCGCGAGATGCTACGTCATCGGTGTGATTTGCCGCAAAGCATCCTTGGACCGAGTTGCCGGGAGCGTCGCTGAGGCGGAAGGCTGCGGGGGCCGCGGGAAGGCTGCGGGGGCCGCGGAAGGTGAGAATATCATTATTTATTATTTTTACATTAGATCTTTTTACTATTGATGCGACATAGGCGGCATCAATAGTAAAAAGTTGGTCACACTTGTCAAACACTATGTTTGACTCGTGTGACCAACTGTCAATCAGTTTTCCAAGCGATGTACAGATCGCTAGGAAAACGCTAGCATTCTGCAAGCTAATTACGCTTGCAAAACGCTATTATTCTGGCGGGAATCAGCACACAAAAACGTGCGTATTTCTGCGGGAGAAGTGCGGGATTGCCGCGAAATTTCCGCGGCAATTCCGCAACGTGTGAACTTAGCCTTAGAATGGTGTCACTTTTGGGTATTTTCTGCCATATAGACCCCTCAAAGTGACTTCAAATTAGAGGTGGTCCCTAAAAAAAATGGCTTTGTAAATTTTGCTGTAAAAATGAGAATCGCTGGTCAACTTTTAACCCTTATAACTTCCTAACAAAAAAAATTTTGTTTCCAAAATTGTGCTGATGTAAAGTAGACATGTGGGAAATGTTATTTCTTAACTATTTTGTGTGATATATTTCTCTGTTTTAAGGGAATAAAAATTCAAAGTTTGAAAATTGCAAAATTTTAAAAATTTTCGCCATATTTGCGCTTTTTTCAAAAATAAACGCAAGTTATATCGAAGAAATTTTACCACTAACATGAAGTACAATATGTCACGAGAAAACAATCTCAGAATCGCGAAGATCCGTTGAAGCGTTCCAGAGTTATAAACCTCATAAAGAGACAGTGGTCAGAATTGTAAAAATTGGCCCGGTCATTAACGTGCAAACCACCCTTGGGGGTGAAGGGGTTAATCAAATACCTGTGTGAATTGGTGTGAGTGGCTGAATTGTGGATTGCTGAGTGCCTTTCTACCTGTTCTATCTTTTGGGGGCTTTTTTAACCTATTTTTTCTCTCTAAAGGATTAATCTCTTATTTTACTATCTGTGTGTTTAAAGGTTTAAAGGTTAACTATATTGCATTTAAATCTTGGTGTAGCTATATTCACAAGGGTTAATTAAGGGTGGGGGTTCATAATTAAGGGTTTATAAGGGCCAGCTGGTTGGGGCTCAAGTCTTTTTGGAAGTGCATTTGAGCAGCAGGGTGATTTGCTGCTGAAGGAGAAAAAAAAAAAAATCTTTCTTTAAATCTTCTGCTTCAGCGAGTGTGAGCGAGCTGAGTGTGACCAGTGCGCAAGTGCGAACGGTGGTAAGTGTGACTTGAGATTCAGTGACTTTGGATTCAGGGAGTTTCCAAGGGAGGAATTACTGAATTGCTGTTATATTTTATTAATACTTTTTATTTATTTTTACTTATCTTTGCTGTCTGGTGAAATCCCCATTAGAAATGTGCTCCACTATTGCCAATGCCATCCAGTGTACATCTTGCCACATGTATGCAGTCCTTGAACAGCCGGTCGAGGGTGCATACTGCTGTGTGAGATGTGAGCACGTTGTGCATTTGGAAGCCCAAATCCTGGATCTAAATGTGCAGCTGGCAACACTGAGATCCATAGACAATATGGAAAGGAGTCTTCTGCTCACTGAGCAGACGCTCAATGGGATAGATGAGGGGGGGATGCTAGGGTGGAGCTGCAGGACACTGAAGTAGGAAGCTGGGTGACAGTTAGAAAGCGGGGTAGAGGAAAGAGCGCCAGGGAGGCTAGTCCTGATCTGGCACACCCCAATAAGTTTGCAAAGTTGGCAGATGAGGGGGGTGTCAGTACAGGGGTAGCACTGCTGCAGCCAGGCATGTCCTCTGAAAGCCGGGGGAGTGTCTGCTCCAGTAAGGGGGGAATTAGGAGAGCAGGGCAGGCCAGACAGGTGCTGGTAGTGGGGGACTCAATTATTAGGGGAATAGGGCAATCTGTCACAAAGACAGGGATCGTCGAACAGTGTGCTGCCTACCTGGCGCTCGAGTCCGACACATCGCTGATCGGGTTGACAGATTACTGGGAGGGGCTGGTGAGGACCCAGCGGTCATGGTGCACATTGGCACAAATGACAAAGTTAGAGGTAGGTGGAAGGTCCTTAAAGATGATTTCAGGGAATTAGGCTGCAAGCTTAAAGCAAGGACCTCCAACGTGGTATTTTCTGAAATACTGCCGGTACCACGTGCCACACCAGAGAGGCAACGGGAGATTAGGGAGGTTAGTAAGTGGCTCAAGAATTGGTGTAGGAAGGAGGGGTTTGGGTTCCTGGAGAACTGGGCCGACTTCTCAGTTGGCTACAGGTTCTATGCTAGGGATGGGCTGCACCTCAATGGGGAGGGTGCAGCTGTGCTGGGGGAGAAAATGGCTAGAAGGTTGGAGGAGTCTTTAAACTAGGGACTAGGGGGAAGGGTATTCATTTTATAGGAGGGGAAGGCAGTGCAGATAGAGACCTGGGCACAAATAATGAATTTGGGGGTGGGGGTGGCATGGGGGGTGGGGTTAGAACAGTTAATAATTTAAGAAAGAATAGAGGTTCAGAGAGATACATAAAGTTCATGTATACTAATGCTAGAAGCCTCACCAACAAAATGGCGGAATTAGAATTAATTTTGTTGGAACATAATTATGACATGGTGGGGATATCTGAGACTTGGCTGGATGAGAGCCATGACTGGGCGGTTAATTTACAGGGCTATAGTCTGTTTAGGAATGACCGTAAAAATAAGCGAGGTGGGGGTGGGTGTTTATATGTAAAATCATCCTTAAAACCCATCCTGTGTGATATCTGTGAATCTAATGAAGATGTAGAGTCTCTGTGGGTGGAGATTAGGGGAGGGGGGAAAAATAATAAATTACTGATAGGGGTTTGTTATAAGTCTCCTAAAATAATGGAAGCAACAGAGAATATCCTCGTAAAGCAAATAGATGAAGCTGCAACTCAAGGAGAAGTCATTATTATGGGGGACTTCAACTACCCAGAAATACATTGGGGAACAGACACCTGCAGTTCCAGCAAAGGTAATAAGTTTTTGGCAACTATGAGAGACAATTGAGTCGCACACAACCAGGGTTATGGGGTACTCGGCACCGAGCCCGTTCACTTCAATGGGGGAGAGGTCACCGGTAGCACAGCTCGGTCCGTTGCCCTGGGCGCTCATTCAAAGGGGAATATTTACAGGGGATTGTAGTAATTGTTCGTGACGCCACCTGTGGTTCCTGATCAGGGTGACCAGTGCTGCAGGGTGAGTCCTCTGAGGGGTTGTTATTGGGCAGCAAGGTGTTAAGTCTCCCACAGGCGAGGCGGGATCCCTCAAGGTATATGGCGGTGCAGGGTGCAGGCAATAAGGCAGACACACACAAGTCAGTCTCTTTCCATACCTTTACTGGTGGTATTTGCAGGTACGTCCCGGGAAGCTGCTCAGGGTGGAGGATGCACATACGGTAATCACTGAGTAGGTTTAAGGCCTCCTTACTTTCCAAAGTGTGTGAGTTTCCAACTTGCATGAAGCTAAGTTTAACTCCGTACAGAACAGCTACGCCCGGCCGACATTGTGGTGGAGCCTTCTTGTGGACAGAACTAAGTCTATGTGGCTGATCAGGCCGGACTCCTGTTCTTCCTGACCCCGGTTACGTATCAGCACTAAAGGGCCCCTCTGCGACCTGAAGTCCAGCAGGGTCACCAGTTTCTCCCACTAGCCGTGAAGGAACTAGCAAGCTCGGACCCGGCGTCCGGTTGGGCAGAGTGGAGGATAAGCTATCGTCGCTATTTCTCCTCAGTCACTCTTTCTTCCTTTTACCACTCGCCTGTCGCCCTACTCACACCCTTAACATAAGCACAGGCAACAGTAGGTGTAGTCGTCAGCTTTCTTCTATCCACAGCTCACTGACCGTTCCTCAGTCGACTCGTTGTTACAATAACTAGCTCCCTTCCTTCTTCTCTTACATAGGCTCTGTCCAGAGTAGCTATCAGGACCTTCCGTCAGACTGATTTCAGGCTCACTCTGAGAGTCACTTTCCACATTCATAGGGAACCAACAGTCAGCTTGTTCTGAGGTAAAATCTCCGTCTGTCTGACTAGAATGTCTCTGATAGGAAAATCCACTCCAAGACTGGCTCTGACTGGAATGAACCCACTGCTACGTCTCCCACACCCTTATATATTCTAAGGCTCCCTCTAGTGGCACTATAGGGAAGTGTGAGTGTGAATGAATATCAGGTGAGTGTGAATTACCTTTCTGTGCATCCTCCAGGGAACATGTGTCACCAAGCGCAGCTGGGCCACACATCCCCCTAGTTATATTCAGCACTCCCGGGCTGAAAAAGAAAACAATTTTTTTTATAATAACATCAACAACATAACTCATCCCTTGCGGGAGGTAAGGACACTTTAACGTTACATTGTGTACAAATTGCAATTAGAAAAATATCAAAATACTTTCACAGTGCAAATAAATACAAGATACTTGTGGAGGACCCGCACCAAACCTCCCACGGTGGTCCTGGGTGGGCTGCAGGACTTCTCTGCTGCAAACCTCACTCAAGGCCACACCATACGGGTTTTTCTTCTGAGGTAGAATGGCTTTACGTAAAACCAAGATGGGGCACCAAAGTGCTAACTATTTACAACTAAAGTTCTGTGCTGCAAGAGTCCTCAGCACGCAGTCCTTGGCATAAGAACATTTTCACATTTCTATCATAACACAATCACATTACCCAACTGGGGTATACTTCTTCAGACATTTATCACAATAAAGTGCAATTCCTTCTTAACTTTTTACAGTTGCAGTAAACCCTGTCTGGGTCCTAGTGTTCTTCTTTAGATATTGTGGTTACACCTTCCATACCTGGGGCTGGAAGTATGCGGTGCGCTCTGGAACGCATCACCAGTAGATCATGTCCTGCTACCTGTGTCTGGGTAGCTAGAGTTTTCTTTACAATTTTGCGACTTGCTGGAGGCCTTACAGGTGCCTCTTCTGAATACAGATTTGGCTCAGTTGAGAACGCACTAGCCCGTTGCGTTGCAGCATAGGATGCAGGTGCGCGCAGTGGCTCAGTTGGGAACGCACTAGCCTGTTGCGTTGCAGCATAGGATGCAGGTGCGCGGCCGGGCGCTGATGGGGCTGGGGCTTGGGATGCTGAGACACGGGGTACGTTTCCGGCTTCAGGGACGGGGTCGCTGACTCGGGAGACATTCAGGGCATACCACCCCTTAAGACCCCAGTGTCGCGTGTAGGTGACAATATCCCCTATCAAGAGATCCCTTCCCGGGTGCCCCTCTGGCAGGTGAGACTCCACATCCCTGCGGTTGACGAATACCTCCTGGTACAGGCCTGGTTCGTGGATGAACCCCCAGCCCCCCTGGAGTTTGAAGTCTCTAATGGCCCCCTGGCGCCGCGGTTCCCGGAGCGTACCTTTGTCTCTCCTGACGTTCTCTTTGTCTGTGAGATCCTTTTCCCGGTACCTCTGGCGAAGCTGCTGCGCCTCTCTCTGCTCCTGCTGCTGCCGCTGCTCCTGCTCACGGCGTCGCCACTCGTTCTCCATCTGGGCGGTGTATTCCACGTCGTCCAGGCACTCCATCTCCTCCCAATCGATCTCCATCACGGACGGCTGGGTCTCCTCCGTCGTCCCTACCGGGGGACTGCATTCCGCTGCGGCCTCTGGTTCCAGGCCTGGCTGGCACTCTGGTCCGGGCAGGGCCTCCTCAGCCTCCTTCCCTCCCGCCGTGTCCCCGGCGGAGTCAGGATCAGCACTTTTGGGGCCGGCCTCCGGTGGTTCATCAGCCTCTGAGTCCAGTGGTGGCGCAGGTAACGGTTGTGCATCCAGAGGGGAGGGCATCGCGTCCCACAGCAGCCGCTGTTTCAGGGCACGCCAGCTTTGCTCCATCGCCTCCATTTCTGCACGGTGTCGGGCCATGTCCCTCCGCACCGCATCCACCTCCTCCACTTTCTGCATTCTCCGGTCGTCCACCCGACCTGGGGACGGTTCAGGCACAGGCAGCAGCTCTTCAGGGGAACGGGTCTGCGCACCGCCATTCCTCCACACAGCGTCTCCTGTCCTTCCGCCATCTCACTCCAGGCCAGACTGTGCTTCCCATCTGGAACAATCTGGTCCTTTCCGTTTAGGCGGGACTTTCGCTTTCTCTTCTTAGCATGGAGGATGAAGAGGAGGCGGATCTCCCTAGCAGTGGGGCAGGCTCGGACATTATAATAGCACTTAGACAGGGCGCCCATTGCTTTCGCGCCACAGGGGGGGTACGCCCACGAAGGCACGCCCACCTTCACCAGCGCCTCAGGGCGCGAAAATGGCGCCAAAAATCAAACAACAGCAACACAGTCTTTTTGCACAAAACAGTCTAATTCTAGGCACACAGGACTCACATTTAGTAAGCTTCGTATCCTGTTCGTGACGCCAAAGATGAGTCGCACACAACCAGGGTTATGGGGTACTCGACACCGAGCCCGTTCACTTCAATGGGGGAGAGGTCACGGGTAGCACAGCTCGGTCCGTTGCCCTGGGCGCTCATTCAAAAGGGAATATTTACAGGGTATTGTAGTAATTGTTCGTGACGCCACCTGTGGTTCCTGATCAGGGTGACCAGCGCTGCAGGGTGAGTCCTCTGAGGGGTTGTTATTGGGCAGCAAGGTGTTAAGTCTCCCAAAGGCGAGACGGGATCCCTCAAGGTATATGGCGGTGCAGGCAATAAGGCAGACACACAAGTCAGTCTCTTTCCATACCTTTACTGGTGGTATTTGCAGGTACGTCCCGGGAAGCTGCTCAGGGTGGAGGATGCACATACGGTAATCACTGAGTAGGTTTAAGGCCTCCTTACTTTCCAAAGTGTGTGTTTCCAACTTGCATGAAGCTAAGTTTAACTCCGTACAGAACAGCTACGCCCGGCCGACATTGTGGTGGAGCCTTCTTGTGGACAGAACTAAGTCTATGTGGCTGATCAGGCCTGACTCCTGTTCTTCCTGACCCCAGTTACATATCAGCACTAAAGGGCCCCTCTGCGACCTGAAGTCCAGCAGGGTCACCGGTTTCTCCCACTAGCCGTGAAGGAACTAGCAAGCTCGGACCCGGCATCCGGTTGGGCAGAGTGGAGGATAAGCTATCGTCGCTATTTCTCCTCAGTCACTCTTTCTTCCTTTTACCACTCGCCTGTCGCCCTACTCACACCCTTAACATAAGCACAGGCAACAGTAGGTGTAGTCGTCAGCTTCCTTCTATCCACAGCTCACTGACCGTTCCTCAGTCGACTCGTTGTTACAATAACTGTAGCTCCCTTCCTTCTCCTTCATAGGCTCTGTCCAGAGTAGCTATCAGGAACTTCCGTCAGACTGATTTCAGGCTCACTCTGAGAGTCACTTTCCACGTTCATAGGGAACCAACAGTCAGCTTGTTCTGAGGTAAAATCTCCGTCTGTCTGACTAGAATGTTTCTGACAGGAAAATCCACTCCAAGACTGGCTCTGACTGGAATGAACCCACTGCTACGTCTCCCACACCCTTATATATTCTAAGGCTCCCTCTAGTGGCACTATAGGGAAGTGTGAGTGTGAATGAATATCAGGTGAGTGTGAATTACCTTTCTGTGCATCCTCCAGGGAACATGTCACCAAGCGCAGCTGGGCCACACACAATTACCTTTCACAACTAGTTCAGGACCCAACAAGAGGGGGGGCACTGCTAGACCTAATATTATCCAACAGGCCAGACCGCATATCAAATATAAGGGTTGGGGGTCACTTGGGTAATAGTGATCACAAAATAATAAGCTTTCATGTATCCTTTAATAAGATGTGTAGTCGAGGGTTACAAGGACACTAAACTTCAGGAAGGCAAATTTCCAACGGATGAGAGATGATCTTGGTGCAATAAACTGGGACGATATCCTGAGACATAAAAATACACAAAGAAAATGGGAGACGTTTATTAGTATCCTGAATAGGACTTGTGCACAGTATATACCCTATGGGAATAAACATGCTAGAATTAGGAGGAAACCACTATGGCTAAATAGAGCAAGTAGGTAGTGATGAGGCATTAAATAAATACAGAAGACTGAATAAATTCTGTAAAAAGCAAATCAAGACAGCAAAGATTGAGGCAGAGAGACTCATTGCCAGAGAAAATAAAAATAATCCCAAAATATTCTTTAACTACATAAATAGCAAGAAACTAAAAAATGATAGTGTTGGTCCCCTTAAAAATAGTCTGGGTGAAATGGTGGATGAGGATGAGGAAAAAGCCAAAATGCTAAATGACTTTTTTTCAACTGTATTTACACAAGAAAATCCCATGACAGATAACATGATCAGAGATAAAAAAAATTCTCCATTAACCCCTTCACCCCCAAGGGTGGTTTGCACGTTAATGACCGGGACAATTTTTACAATTCTGACCACTGTCTCTTTATGAGGTTATAACTCCGGAACGCTTCAACGGATCTTCGCGATTCTGAGATTGTTTTCTCGTGACATATTGTACTTCATGTTAGTGGTAAAATTTCTTCCATATAACTTGCGTTTATTTTTGAAAAAAACGCAAATATGGCGAAAATTTTAAAATTTAGCAATTTTCAAACTTTGAATTTTTATTCCCTTAAAACAGAGAAATATGTCACACAAAATAGTTAAGAAATAACATTTCCCACATGTCTACTTTACATCAGCACAATTTTGGAATCAAAATTTTTTTTTGTTAGGAAGTTATAAGGGTTAAAAGTTGACCAGCGATTTCTCATTTTTACAACAAAATTTACAAAGCCATTTTTTTTAGGGACCACCTCACATTTGAAGTCACTTTGAGGGGTCTACATGACAGAAAATACCCAAAAGTGACACCATTCTAAAAACTGCACCCCTCAAGGTTCTCAAAACCACATTCAAGAAGTTTATTAACCCTTCAGGTGCTTCACAGGAGCTGAAGCAACGTGGAAGGAAAAAATGAATATTTAACTTTTTAGCAACAAAAATGATCTTTCACAAACTTTTTTTTTATTTTCACAAGGGTAAAAGGAGAAAATGGACAGATAAGGTTGTTATGCAATTTCTCCTGAGTACGCCAATACCCCATATGTGGGGGAAAACCACTGTTTGGGCACACGGCAGAGCTCGTAAGGGAAGTAGCGCCGTTTGACTTTTTCAAACTAAAATTGGCTGGAGTTGAGATCAGACGCCATGTCGCGCTTGGAGAACCTCTGATGCGCCTAAACAGTGGAAACCCCCCACAAGTGACACCATTTTGGAAACTAGACCCCCTAAGGTACTTATCTAGATCTGTTGTGAGCACTTTGAACCCCCAAGTGTTTCACAAAAGTTTATAATGCCTGGGTGTGAAAAAAAAAAAAAAAAATTCCACAATTTAGTCCTAAATTTTTGAATTTTCCCAAGGAAATTGGACCCCAAAAGTTGTTGTCCAATTTGTCCTGAGTACGCTGATACCCCATATGTGGGGGTGGAAAACTGTTTGGGCGCACGGCAGGGCTTGGAAAGGAAGTAGTAACGTTTTGGAATGCAGACGTTGATGGGGGTCATGTTCCGTTTGCAGTGCCCCAGATGAGCCTAAACAGTGGAAATCCCCCACAAGTGACCCCATTTTGGAAACTAGACCACCTAAGGAACTTATCTAGATCTTTGGTGAGCACTTTGAACCCCCAAGTGCTTCACACAAGTTTATAATGCCCGGGCATGAAAATAAAAAATCCTATTTTTTTCCCACAAAAATTATCTTTTAGTCACTAATTTTTTATTTTCCCAAGGGTATCAGGAGAAATTGGACCACATAAGTTGTTGTCCAATTTGTCCTGAGTACGCTGATGCCCCATATGTGGGGGGGAACCACTGTTTGGGCGCACGGCAGAGCTCGGAAGGGAAGGAGCACCATTTGACTTTTTCCAACCAAAATTGGCTGGAATTGAGATTGGATGCCATGTTGCATTTGGAGAGCCCCTGATGTGCCTAAACAGTGGAAACCCCCCACAAATGACCCCATTTGGGAAACTAGACCCCTAAGGAACTTATCTAGATCTTTGGTGAGCAATTTGAACCCTCAAGTGCTTCACACAAGTTTATAACGTAGAGCCGTAAAATTTAAAAATCATATTTTTTCCACAAAAATGATCTTTTCACCCGAATTTTTATTTTTCCAAGGGTAACAAGACTCCAAAAGTTCTTGTGCAATTTGTCCTGAGTACACTGATACCCCATATGTGGGGGTATACCACTGTTTGGGTGCATGGCAGAGTTTGGAAGGGAAGGAGCGCCGTCTCACTTTTTCAACGCAGAATTGGCTGGACGCCATGTCGTGTTTGGAGAGCTCCTGATCTGCCTAAACAGTGGAAACCCCCCACAAATGACACCATTTTGGAAACTAGACCCCTCAAGGAACTTATCTAGATGTGTGGTGAGAACTTTGAACCCCAGGTGTTTCACTAAAATTTATAACGTAAAGCCTTAAAATAAAAAATCCTTTTTTTTTTTTACAAAAATGATTTTTTCGCCCCCAATATTTTATTTTCACAAGGGTAACAGAAGAAATTGGAACCCAAAAGTTGTTGTCCAATTTGTCCTGAGTACGCTGATACCCAATATGTAGGAGAAAACTACTGTATGGGTGCACGTCAGGGCTCGGAAGGGAAGTAGTGACGTTTTGGATTGCAGACTTTGATGGAATGGTCTGGGGGCGTCATGTCGCATTTGGAGAGCCCCTAATACGCCTAAACAGTGGAAACCCCCCACAAGTGACCCCATTTTGGAAAATAGACCCCACAAGGAACTTATCTAGATGTGTGGTGAGCACTTTGAACCCCGAAGTGCTTCACAGAAGTTTATAACGCACAGCCGTAAAAATAAAAAATCCTTTTTTTTTTTACAAAAATGATTTTTTCGCCCCCAATATTTTATTTTTACAAGGGTAACAGGAGAAATTGGACCCCAAAAGTTGTTGTCCAATTTGTCCTGAGTACGCTGATACCCAATATGTGGGAGAAAACTACTGTATGGCGCATGTCAGGGCTCGGAAAGGGAAGTAGTGACGTTTTGGATTGCAGACTTTGATGGAATGGTCTGGGGGCGTCATGTCGCATTTGGAGAGCCCCTGATGCGCCTAAACAGTGGAAATCCCCAACAAGTGACCCCATTTTGGAAAATAGACCCCACAAGGAACTTATTTAGATGTGTGGTGAGCGCTATGAAGCCCCAAGTGCTTCACAGAAGTTTATAATGTACAGCCGTAAAAACAAAAAAATCTTATTTTTTTTACAAAAATAATATTTTCGCCCCCAGTTTTTTATTTTCCCAAGGGTAACAGAAGAAATAGGACAAATTTCACAATAACTCTTGGGGTCCAGAGTACGCTGATACCCCATATGTGGGGATAAACTACTGTTTGGACGCATGGCAGAGCTCAGAAGTGAAGGAACACCGTTTGACTTTTTCAACGCAGAATTGGCTGGAATGGAGATCAGACGCCATGTCACATTTGGAGAGCCCCTGATGTGCCTAAACAGCGGAAACCCCCCAATTCTAACTCCAACCCTAACCCCAACACACCCCTAACCCTAGTCCCAACCCTAATCCCAACCCTAACCCTAATCCTAACTCTAACCCTAATCCTAACTTTAGCGCCAACCCTAACCCTAACTTTAGCCGAAACCCTAACCCTAACCCTAATGGGAAAATGGAAATAAATACATTTTTTTAATTTTATTATTTTTCCCTTACTAAGGGGTGTTAAAGGGGGGTTTGATTTACTATTTATAGCGGTTTTTATGATTGGCAGCTGTCACGCTAAAAGACGCTTTTTATTGCAAAAAGTAGTTTTTTGCATCGCCACATTTTGAGAGCTATAATTTTTGCATATTTTGGCCCACAATGTCATGTGAGGTCTTAATTTTTGCGGGACGAGGTTACGCTTTTATTGGTACCATTTTTGAGCACGTGACATTTTTTGATCGCTTTTTATTTCGATTTTTGGGAGGTTAGAATGAACAAAAATCAGCAATTCATGAATTTCTTTTGGGGGAGGCGTTTTTATTGTTCCGCGTGTGGTAAAATCGATAAAGCAGTTTTATTCTTCGGGTCAGTACGATTATGGCGATACCTCATTTATATAATTTTTTTATGTTTTGGCGCTTTTATAGAATAAAAACAATTTTATATATAAAAAATAATTATTTTTGCATCGCTTTATTCTGCGAGCTATAACTTTTTTATTTTTTTGCTGATGATGCTGTGTGATGGCTTGTTTTTTGCGGGACAAGATGACGTTTTCAGCGGTACTATGTTTATTTATATCGGTCTTTTTGATCGCGTGTTATTCCACTTTTTGTTCAGCAGTATGATGATAAAGCACTGATTTTTTGCTTCGTTTTTATTTTTTATTTTAGGGGTTCACAAAAGGGGTTAACTAGTGGGACAGTTTTATAGGGGGGGTCGTTACGGACGCGGCGATACCATATATGTGTACTTTTATTGTTTTATTTTTTTTATTTACAATAAGTAATGAATTTATTGGGGAATATTTTTTTTTTTTTTGGATTTTTTTTTACACATGTTTATTTTTACTTTTTTTTACTTTTTTACTTTGTCCCAGGGTGGGACATCACTGTATTTCATCAGATCGCTGGTGTGACAGTGTGCACAGCACTCTGTCACACCAGCGATGTGACAGGCAGTGCAGGACGCTTCCTCATGCCTGCTCTCGGCAGGCACTGAGGAAGCCGCCTCCCTCCAGGACCCCAGCGCCATCTTGGATCCGGGTCCTGGGAGGGAGGAAGCCCTCAGAGCAGCGCGATCACATCGCGCTGCTCTGAGGGTCTCAGGGGGGCGCGCAGGGAGCCCCCACCCTGCGCGATCCTCCCCTGTGCCCCCAGTACACCGCGATCATGTTTGATCGCGGTGTGCAAGGGGTTAATGTGCCGGGAGCGGTCCGTGACCGCTCCTGACACACAGTCACGGGTGTCAGCTGTGATAATCAGCTGACACCCGGCGGCGATTAGCTGCGCTCCCTCCGGGAGCGCAGCTAATCGCCTATGACGTACTATCCCGTCCATGGTCAGAATGGCACGGGTTTTATGGACGGGATAGTACGTCTAATGTCAGAGAGGGGTTAAATGTCACCTGCTTAACCCAGCAGGAAGTACGGCGGCGTCTAAAAATCACTAAAGTTGACAAATCCCCGGGCCCGGATGGGATACACCCCCGAGTACTGCAGGAATTAAGTACAGTTATAGATAGACCATTATTTTTAATCTTTAAAGATTCCATAATAACTGGGTCTGTACCACAGGACTGGCGTATAGCAAATGTGGTGCCAATATTCAAAAAGGGGGCAAAAACTGAACCTGGAAATTATAGGCCAGTGAGCTTAACATTTACTGTGGGTAAAATCCTGGAGGTTATTTTTAAGGGATACTATATTGGAGTATCTGAAGCTGAATAACCTCATGACACAGTATCAGCATGGGTTTACAAGGGACCGTTCTTGTCAGACTAATCTGATAAGCTTTTATGAAGGGGTAAGTTCAGGACTGGACCAAGGGAATGCAGTGGACGTGGTGTTCATGGACTTCTCAAAAGCTTTTGATACAGTGCCACACAAAAGGTTGATACATAAAATGAGAACAATGGGGATAGGGGAAAATATGTGTAAGTGGGTTAAGAACTGGATAGAAAACAAAGGGTGGTTATTAATGGAGCACACTCTGACTGGGTCACGGTTAGCAGTGGGGTACCACAGGGGTCAGTATTGGGGCCTCTTTAACATATTTATTAATGACCTTGTAGGGGGCATACAGAGTAGTATTTCAATATTTGCAGATGACACTAAACTCTGCAGGGTAATAAATACAGAGGAGGATAATTTTATATTACAGGAGGATTTATGTAAACTAGAAGCTTGGGCTGATAAATGGCAAATGAGCTTTAATGGGGATAAATGTAAGGTCATGCACTTGGGTAGAACAAATAAGATGTATAATTACCGTATATACCCATGTATAAGCCGAGATTTTCAGCCCATTTTTTAGGGCTGAAAGTCCCCTCTCGGCTTATACGCGGGTCATATACGGGGGTCGGCGGGGGAGGGGAAGCGGGGGGTGTCGGATCATGCTTACCCCTCCGCCGGCGCGGTCTCTGCAGCCCCCTGCTTCTCCCACGATCTCCGGCTCCTTCCTGCAGCTGTCACATGGCACCGCTCATTAAAGTCATGAATATGCACATATTCATGACTTTAATGAGCGGTAGCACGTGACCGCTGCAGGACTGAAGCGCTGCGGAGAGCGCCGGGAGAAGAGGAGACACTGCAGGGACGCGCGGCGGAGGGGTGAGTATAGTTATATTTACCTGTCCGTCGGTCCACCGCTGCGCACTAATCCCTTGGTCCGACTCCTCTGTGTGTAAATGATCAGGCAGAGGGCGCGATGACGTCGTTAGTGCGCGCCCCGCCCCCTGCCAGATCATTTACACACAGAGGAGTCGGACCGAGGGAGCAGTGCGCTGCTGTGGACCGACGGACAGGTAAATATCTCAGGTGCTGGGGTCCTGAGCGAGCGGTGACACCCCCCGCCTGCTCAGGACACCGGCACCTGGCCCCCAGCGACGAGAGGTGAGTATGTCATTTTTTTTTTTTTTGCAGCATATGAGGCCTAATACTATGGGGCATAATTGTGCAGAATATGGGGCATAATATGGAGCATATGGGGGCATAATATGGAGCATATGGGGGCAAAAGCTGTGGAACATATGGGGCATAATCTGGAGCATATGGGGGCATAATTGGACATATGGGGCATAAGCTGGACATATGGGGCATAATCTGGGAACATATGGGGCATAAGCTGGAAGCATATGGGGCATAATTGGAGCATATGGGGGCATAATCTGGGAGCATACGGGGGCATAATCTGTGGATATACGGGGGCATAATCTGTGGAGCATATTGGGCATAATCTGTGGAGCATATGGGGGCATAATCTGTGGAGCATCATATGGGGGCATAATCATTTTTCACCCTAGGCTTATACATGAGTCAATAAGTTTTCCCAGTTTTTTGTGGCAAAATTAGGGGGGTCGGCTTATACGCGGGTCGGCTTATACATGAGTATATACGGTATGTGCTTAATTGTTAAAACACTGGGCAAAACTGTCACTGAAAAAGACCTGGGTGTATGGGTGGGGACAAACTCACATTTAGTGGCCAATGTCAGGCAGCTGCTGCCAAGGCAAATAAAATAATGGGATGCATTAAAAGAGGCATAGATGCTCATGAGGAGAACATAATTTTACCTCTATACAAGTCACTGGTGCGACCACACTTAGAATACTGTGTTCATTGGTCTCAGGTGTATAAGAAAGACATAGCTGAACTGGAGCGGGTGCAGAGAAGAGCGACCAAGGTTATTAGAGAACTGGGGGGTCTACAATACCAAGACAGGTTATTACACTTGGGGTTATTTAGTTTGGAAAAACAAAGGCTTAGGGGTGATCTTATTACAATGTATAAATATATAAGGGGACAGTACAAAGACCTTTCTAATGATCTTTTTACTCTTAGACCTGTGATGGGGACAAGGGGGCATCCTCTACGTCTGGAGGAAAGAAGGTTTAGCCATAATCACAGACGCAGATTCTTTACTGTAAGAGCAGTGAGACTATGGAACTTTCTGCCATCTAATGTTGTAATGAGTGATTCCCTACTAAAATTTAAGAAGGGACTGGATGCCTTTCTTGAAAAGTATAATATTACAGGCTATATTCACTAGTTTCCTAGATACAGCGTTGATCCAGGGAGTAGTGCTAGTCTGATTGCCTTATGTGGAGTGGGAAGGAATTTTTTTCCCCAATGTGAAGCTTACTGTTTGCCACTTGGTTTTTTTTTGCCTTCCTCTGGATCAACATGTTAGGGCTAGAGTTGAGCATTCCGATACCGCAAGTATCGGGTATCGGCCGATATTCGCTGTATCGGAATTCCGATACTTAGTTCCGATATTTTTCATATATCGTATACCGGAATCGGAAGTTCCCATAATTCTTTGAGAGGCAATGTGATTTTAGACAGCCAATGAGGAATCCTACGAAGTGTGGGCACATCCTGTAATGCTGCGGTCATGTTAACTAATGGCATGGCTGTGATTGGATGCTGAAATGATGTCAGAATGCACTATAAAAGCCGCCGCCGCCATTTTAGCGTCACTGTGCTGTGCATTCAGTTAGGGACAGGACGCTGCTCTGCTGACTCTGAGGGACAGTTAGAGATAGCGTTTTTGTGAATTGTTCTGTAGGCAGGCTATTTGAGAAACCGCTTTCTAAATCATCCTTGCAGTGTTGTTTTCACAGCTCTGTGCAAGGTGTGTGTGTGAGTGCAGGTGACACTGCAGTTTGCTCTGCATCCAACGCTGTTTGTAGTCATCTGCACGTGTCACTCACTGACTCTTTTTGTTTTTTATTTTGTGGAATTGGTGCTGCTCCATTCAATTGAATTTAACAGTGATCTATTAGTGTGACGCGCTTCCATCTGTATACAATACAATACATTGGTTGCAAACACTATAGAAGTACACAAAGGAGCCTTTCACAGCTAGTGAACAGTTGTGTGCAGTGTTCAATGTAGTGTGTGAGGTTTTCATTTTTTGAGTGCAGATCACGCTACAGTTAGTTCTTCAACCACTGCTGGTTGTAGTCTGCTAAGCGTGTGTCACTGCCTCATCCTTGACATTTTTCTCTAATTGGTGCTGCTCCATTCTATTTCAAAAAACTCAAATCTATTAGTGTGACGCGCTTCCATCCGTATACAATACATTCGTTGCAAACACTATAGAAGTACACATAGGGGCCTTTCACAGCTAGTGAACAGTTGTGTGCAGTGTTCACTGTAGTGTGTGAGGTTTTCATTTTAGCACAGGCATGGGATAAAAGACGGCCATACTCGGCAAACCATCCACGAGCACAGGCTCTGAATGCTGGCATTGCAAAACTCCTGTCCCTTGAAATGCTGTCATTCAGGCTGGTGGAGACTGGCAGTTTCCGTAACTTAATGGCATTGGCAGTCCCACAATACAATGTGCCCAGCCGATTTTATTTCAGCAGGCAAGCCGTCCCTGGTCTGCAAAAGCATGTTGAGGGAAAAATTAAACATGCGCTACTAAATGCCGTCAGTAGCAAGGTCCACCTGACCACCGATGCATGGACCAGTACCCATGGCCAGGGACGATACCTTTCCCTCACTGCCATTGGGTCAATGTTGTGGAGCCGGGTACAGATCTTGCGAGTGGCGCTGTACGTGTTCTGCCAACTCCAAGGATTGCAGGAATCCAGTCTGTACACATTGACTCCTCCTCCTACTCCAGTTCCTCAGAATCATCGCTGCAGGAGCCGTCACGGTCTACCTCCACATGGACCCGTGAACGCTTACCTGTTGCGACCGATATGAGCACAGCCGTGGCCAAACGTCAACAGGCCGTCCTGAAATTAATTTCCATGGGGAATCGAAGCCACACAGCGCAGGAGCTCTGGAATGCCATCAAGCAGGAGAGCGACGTGTGGTTTTTGACAGCGAATCTCCAGCCAGGCTTGGTAGTGTGTGACAATGGCCGAAATCTGGTGGCAGCTCTGGGCCTTGGCAACCTCACTCACATACCATGTCTGGCACATGTGCTCAACTTGGTCGTGCAGAGTTTTTTGAGGGACTATCCAGATCTTGATGCACTGCTGCACAAGGTCCGCCTAGAGTGCGCTCACTTGTGACGTTCCAGCATGGCCAGATCGCGCATTGCAGCTCTGCAACGCAGATTTCGCCTTCCTGAACATTGCATCATATGTGACGTACCCACCAGGTGGAATTCCACGTTACATATGTTGGAGCGGTTGTGTGAGCAGCAGCCAGCAGTAATGGAGTATCAGCTGCATCAGGCGCAATCAATTCGCAATTTGCGCCGTTCACACTTCACCACTACTGAGTGGGCCTCTATGAAGGACATCTGCCACGTTTTGCGTGCGTTTGATGAGTCAATGCAGATGGCGAGTGCAGATGATGCACTAGTCAGCCTGACTGTCCCCTTATCTGCCTGCTTCAAAAAACACTGCAAGCACTAAGGGATGAGGATTTGGAAGAGGTGGAGGATGACGAGTCACAAATTCCATCACCTTCTGGACAGTCAGCGCAACTGGTTCCTTACAAAGGGCTGGGCAGGGCTCACTTTGTGAGGAGGATGACGAGGAGTCAATGGAGGAGGAAGACATCGCTCCAGAGGGAGGTAAACAACGCTCTAGTCAGTATGTAGAGCGAGGGTGGGGTGATGCAGAGCAGGCAGAGATGACGCCTCTTGCAGGGGACATTGGTTCTTGGCCAGTTGGGAGTCTGCAGCACATGGTTGATTTCATGCTGCAGTGCCTGAGAAACGACCGCCGCATCACCCACATTCTCACCACGTCTGATTATTGGGTGTACACCCTACTAGACCCTCGCTACCGGGACAACTTACAAAGCCTCATCACACCGTTGAACCGGGAGCGTAAAATGCGGGAGTACCAAGACACACTGGTGCAATCCATAATGTTCTCCATTCCAGCCGAGAGCACTGCTGCTGCTACTGCTTTACAAACCAGCTCTGTGCGTCGAGGCAGTGGAGACAGCTCTGCAACAAGAGGG
>JARQOD010004361.1:0-55600 GCA_033576555.1 Oophaga sylvatica
TCTTGAAGAAATCCGACAGCTGATCCGTTGTTGTATGCAAACCCATTCATCTCTCTCTCCGGATCCGTCTAAAAACGGATCCGCTGCATCAGTTTTCACCCTAATGCAACGGATCCGTTATTTTCAGTCATCTGGCGGACGGGAACTGACGCCAGACGACTGAAGTGTGAAAGAAGCCTTAGATTACAATAGATAGAATTGAGATATACACATAGAATACGTGTGTGTATGTATGTATATATATATATATGTGTATATTTATATATATATATATAGATATCTATAACGCTGGGAGCGTCACTCTGTTTGAAGCCTTTATAGACTGTGCAGTCTGGCTCCAGACAGAACACGGCATCCAGCGGTGAGGATTGTGTATGGCGCCGGAGATCGCGGTACGCCTAGACACTGGATGCATACCGCAATCTCCGGCGCCATACTTATATACTTACCTCACCAGGAGGAGCGTTGTCGCGGCGCTTCTCTTCTCACTGGAGACCCGGGCAGGAGTGCGAACGGAATCGCGCATGCGCATAGCGCTATCCGGCGCCATTTTACTGAAGACACATTTGCAGTGTGTCTTCAGCAATATGGCGCCGGACAGCGCGGTATGGGCATGCGCGTACTCCGGCGCCACACTCCTCCCCCGGCCTCCAGCAGAACGGGACAGCGCTGGAGCACAGGGAAGAAAGGTGAGTATATACTGTATATATTTTTTTTGGTATGTGTGCAGTTTACCATGCATATCAGGATTGGAGGGTGAGGGGACCATGCATACCAGGATTGGGGGGTGAGGGGACCATGCATACCAGTATAGGGATGAGGGGGTACTATGCAAACCAAGATTGGAGGGTGAGGGAACCATACATACCAGTATAGGGATGAGGGGGGTACCATGCATACCAGGATAGGAGGGCAGCAGCATACCAGGATTGGGTGGGGGTGATGGGTCCACACATACCAGGATAGGGATGAGGGGTACCATGCATACCAGGATAGGGATGAGGGGTGCCATGCATACCAGGATTGGAGGGCAGCAGCACATACCAGGATGGGAGACCATATGCCAATAAAAATGCTTGCCACCCGGGCGTAGAACGGGTTCATAGCTAGTATATATACACTGCTCAAAAAAAATAAAGGGAACACTCAAATAACACATCCTAGATCTAAATGAATGAAATATTCTCATTGAATTCTTGTTGAGTACAAAGTTGAATGTGCTGTCAACATAATCACACAAAAATCATCAATGGAAATCAAATTTTTGAACCAATGGAGGCCTGGATTAGGAGAGACCACCAAAATGAAAGTGGAAACAAGTCGAAATGATGCTCAGTACTGTGTGCGGCCTCCACGTGCCTGTATGAACTTCCTACAATGCTTGGGCATGCTCCTGATGAGGCGGCAGATGGTCTCCTGAGGGATCTCCTCCCAGACCAGGACTAAAGCATCAGTCAACTCCTGGACAGTCTGTGCTGCAACGTGACATTGGTGGATGGTGCAAGACATGCTGTCCCAGATGTGCTCAATCGGATTCCGGTCTGGCGAACGGGCAGGCCAGTCCATTGCTTCAATGCCTTCATCTTGCAGGAACTGCGGACACACTCCAGCCACATAAGGTCTGGCATTGTCCTGCATTAGGAGGAACCCAGGGCCAACCGCACCAGCATATGGTCTCACAAGGGGTCTGAGGATCTCATCTCTGTACCTAATGGCACTCAGGCTACCTCTGGAGAGCACATGGAGGGCTGTGTGGCTCTCCAAAGAAATGCCACCCCACACCATTAATGACCCACTGCCAAACCGGTCATGCTCAAGGATGTTGCAGGCAGCAGATCGCTCTCCACAGCGTCTCCAGACTCTGTCACATGTGCTCAGTGTGAACCTGCTGCCTGCAACATCCTTCAGCATGACCGGTTTGGCAGCGGGTCATTAATGGTGTGGGGTGGCATTTCTTTGGAGGGCCACACAGCCATTATGGGGGATCTAAGGGAGGAATGAGATCAGTGGCCCAAAGTCATTTAACCCCTTTAAAACATCTGTTACTTACTCAAATCTGTGAAAATTGGCTGTTTGCACACTTTGATGCCAATTCTGATGCCCAGAACCCATTTGGACCAGGCAGGAGGGACCTGGATTTGATGCGGGGCATCACTATCTGTGTATTCTTAGTGTGAGATCAGTGGCCCAAAGTCATTTAACCCCTTAAAAACATGTTACTTATTCAAATCTGTGCTGTTTGCCCACTTTGATGCCAATTCTGATGCCCAGAACCCATTTGGGCCAGGCAGGAGGGACCTGGGTTTGATGCGGGGCATCACTATCTGTGTACTCATAGTGTGAGATCAGTGGCCCAAAGTCATTTAACCTCTTAAAAACATCTGTTACTTATTCACATCTGTGAAAGTTGACTGTTTGCCCACTTTGATGGCAATTCTTATGCCCAGAACCCATTTGGGCCAGGCTGGAGGGACCGGCATTTGATGCAGGGCATCACTATCTGTGTATTCTTAGTGTGAGATCAGTGACCCAAAGTCATTTAACCCATGAAAAACATCTGTTACTTATTCAAATCTGTGAAAGTTAGCTGTTTCCCCACTTTGATGCCAATTCTGATGCCCAGAACCCATTTGTGCCAGGCTGGAGGGACCTGGGTTTGATGCGGGGCATCACTGTCTGTGTATTCTTAGTGTGAGATCAGTGGCCCAAAGTCATTTAACCCCTTAAAAACATCTGTTACTTATTAAAATTGTGAAAATTGGCCGTTTGCCCACTTTGATGCCAATTCTGATGCCCAGAACCCATTTGGGAGAGGCTGGAGTGACCTGGGTTTGATGGCGGGGCATCACTATCTGTGTACTTATAGTGTGAGATCAGTGGCTCAAAGTTATTTAACCCCTTAAAAACATCTGTTACTTATTCAAATCTGTGAAAATTGGCTCTTTGCCCACTTTGATGCCAATTCTTATGCCCAGAACCCAATTGGGCCAGGCTGGGGAGACCTGTGTTTGATGCAGGGCATCACTATTGTGTATTCTTAGTGTGAGATCAGTGGCCCAAAGTCATTTAACACTGAAAAACATCTGCTACTTATTCAAATCTGTGAAAATTGGCTGTTTGCCCACTTTGAGCCAATTCTGATGCCCAGAACCCATTTGGGCCAGGCAGGAGGGACCTGGGTTTGATGCACGGCATCACTATCTGTGTATTTATTTGTGTGAGATCAGTGGCCCAAAGCAATTTAACCCTTGAAAAACATCTGTTACTTATTCAAATCTGTGAAAATTTGGCTGTTTGCCCACTTTGATAGCCAATTCTGATGCCAAGAACCCATTTGGGCCAGCTGGGGGACTGGGTTTGATGCGGGGCATCACTTTGTGTATCTTATGTGAGATCAGTGGCCCAAAGTCATTTAACCCATGAAAATCATCTGTTACTTATTCAAATCTGTGAAAAGTTGGCTGTTTGCCCACTTTGATGCCAATTCTGATGCCCAGAACCCATTGGGCCAGGCTGGAGGACCAGGTTTGATGTGGGGAATCACTATCTGTGTATTCTTAGTGTGAGATCAGTGGCCCAAAGTCATTTAACCCCTTAAAAACATCTGATACTTATTAAAATTGTGAAAATTGGCGTTTGCCCACTTTGATGCCAATTCTGATGCCCAGAACCCATTTGGGCCAGGCGGAGGGTCTGGTTTGATGCGGGGGATCACTGTCTGTGTACTCATAGTGTGAGATCAGTGGCCCAAAGTTATTTAACCCCTTAAAATCATCTGTTACTTATTCAAATCTGTGAAATTGGCTCTTTGCCCACTTTGATGCCAATTCTATGCCCAGAACCCAATTGGGCCAGGCTGAAGAGACCTGTATTTGATGTGGGAGCACTATTTTGTGTATTCTTAGTGTGAGATCAGTGGCCCAAAGTCATTTCAACCCTGAAAAACATCTGTTACTTATTCAAATCTGTGAAATTGGCTGTTTGCCCACTTTGATGCCAATCTGATGCCCAGAACCCATTTGGGCCAGGCAGGAGGGTCCTGGATTTGATGCAGGCATCACTATCTGTGTATCATAGTGTGAATCAGTGGCCCAAAGCAATTTAACCCTTGAAAAACATTGTTACTTATTCAAAATCTGTGAAATTGGCTGTTTGCCCACTTTGATGCCAATTCTGATGCCCAGAACCCATTTGGGCCAGGCAGGAGGGACCTGGTTTGATGTGGGGCATCATTATTTGTATTCTTAGTGTGAGACAGTGGCCCAAAGTCATTTAACCCATGAAAAACATCTGTTACTTATTCAAATCTGTGCAAGTTGGCTGTTTCCCCACTTTGATGCCAATTCTGATGCCCAGAACCCATTTGGGCCAGGCAGGAGGACCTGGTATTGATGCAGGCATCACTATCTGTGTATTCTTAGTGTGATATCAGTGGCCCAAAGTCATTTAACCCTTAAAAACATGTCTACTTATTAAAATTGTGAAAATTGGCGTTTGCCCACTTTGATGCCAATTCTGATGCCCAGAACCCATTTGGCCAGGCTGGAGGGACCTGGTTTGATGCGGGCATCACTATCTGTGTTCTCATAGAGTGAGAAAGTGCCCAAAGTTATTTAACCCATTGAAAAACATCTGTTACTTATTCAAATCTGTGAAAATTGGCTTTTGCCCACTTTGATGCCAATTCTGATGCCCAGAACCCAATTTGGCCAGGTGAGGACCTGTATTGATGTGGGGCAGCATATCTGTGTATTCTTAGTGTGAGATCAGTGGCCCAAAGTCATTTAACCCTGAAAAACATCTGCTACTTATCAAATCTGTGAAAATTGGCTGTTTGCCCACTTTGATGCCAATTCTGATGCCCAGAACCCATTTGGTCCAGTCAGGAGGGACCTGGGTTTGATGCGGCGCATGCTATCTGTGTATTCTTAGTGTGAGATCGGTGGCCCAAAGTCATTTAACCCCTTAAAAACATCTGTTACTTATCCAAATCTGTAAAATTGACGTTTCCCACTTTGATGCCAATTCTTGATGCCCAGAACCCAATTGGGACCAGGCTGGAGGGACTGGTTTGATGCTGGGCATCACTATCTGTGTACTCATAGTGTGAGATCGGTGGCCCAAAGTCATTTAACCCCTTAAAAACATCTGTTACTTATTCAAATCTGTGAAAATTGGCTCTTTGCCCACTTTGATGCCAATTCTTATGCCCAGAACCCAATTGGACCAGGATGGAGGGACCTGTGTTTGATGTGGGGCATCACTATGTGTGTATTCTTAGTGTGAAATCAGTGGCCCAAAGTCATTTAACCTTTGAAAAACATCTACTACTTATTCAAATCTGTGAAAATTGGCTGTTTGCCAATTTTGATGCCAATTCTGATGCCCAGAACCTATTGGGCCAGGCAGGAGGGACCTGGGTTTGATGCAGGGCATCACTATCTGTGTACTCATAGTGTGACATCAGTGGCCCAAAGCCATTTAACCCCTTAAAAATATCTGTTACTTATTCAAATCTGTGAAAGTTGACCGCTTTGCCCACTTTGATGCCAATTCTGATGCCCAGAACCCGTTTGGGCCAGGCTGTAGGGACCTGGGTTTGATACGAGGCATGACTATGTGTGTATTCTTAGTGTGAGATCAGTGGCCCAAAGCCATTTAACCCATGAAAAACATCTGTTACTTATTCAAATCTGTGAAAATTGGCTGTTTGCCCACTTTGATGCCAATTCTGATGCCCAGAACCCATTTGGGTCAGGCTGGAGGGACCTGGGTTTGATGCGGGCATCACTATCTGTGTATTCTTAGTGTGAGATCTGTGGTCCAAAGTAATTTAACCCTTGAAAAACATCTGTTACTTATTCAAATCTGTGAAATGTGGCTGTTTTGACCACTTTGATGCCAATTCTGATGCCCAGAACCATTTGGGCCAGGCTGGAGGGACCTGGGTTTGATGCAGAGCATCACTATCTGTGTATTCATCATGTGAGATCAGTGGCCCAAAGTCATTTAACCCTTAAAAACATCTGTTACTTATCCAAATCTGTGAAAGGTGACTGTTTCCCCACTTTGATGCCAATTCTGATGCCCAGAACCCATTTGGGCCAGGCTGGAAGAACCTGAGTTTCATGCAGGAATCACTATCTGTGTACTCTTAGTGTGAGATCAGTGGCCCAAAGTCATTTAACCCCTTAAAAACATCTGTTACTTATCCAAATCTGTGAAAATTGGCCGTTTGCCCACTTTGATGTCCAATTCTGATGCCCAGAACCCATTTGGGCCAGGCTGGAGGACCTGGGTTTGATGCAGGGCATCACTATCTGTGTACTCATAGTGTGAGATCGGTGGCCCAAAGTCATTTAACCCTTAAAAACATCTGTTACTTATTCAAATCTGTGAAAATTGGCTCTTTCCCATTTGATGCCAATTCTTAGTCCAGAACCCAATTGGGCCAGGCTGGATGACCTGGGTTTGATGTGGGGCATCACTATGTGTGTATTCTTAGTGTGAGATCATGGCCCAAAGTCATTTAACTCCTGAAAAAACATCTGCTACTTATTCAAATCTGTGAAAATTGGCTGTTTGCCCACTTTGATGCCAATTCTGATGCCCAGAACCCATTTGGGCCAGGCAGGAGGGACCGGGTTTGATGCAGGGCATCTCTATCTGTGTATCATAGTGTGAGATCAGTGGCCCAAAGCCATTTAACCTCTTAAAAATATCTGTTACTTATTCAAATCTGTGAAAGTTGACTGCTTGCCCACTTTGATGCCAATTCTGATGCCCAGAACCCATTTTGGCCAGGTTGGAGGGACCTGGGTTTGATGCGGGGCATGACTATGTGTGTATTCTTAGTGTGATATCAGTGGCCCAAAGTCATTTAACCCATGAAAAACATCTGTTACTTATTAAAATCTGTGAAAATTGGCTGTTTGCCCACTTTGATGCCAATTCTGATGCCCAGAACCCATTTGGGTCAGGCTGGAGGTGTGATGGGGTATGCGGCAGAGCAAGAAGAGACCACCGGGCTAAGAACAATCCAACGGGATTTATTGAGGCAGGCAGCATATCAAATCAAATATCCATGTTATTCCTGATGTCCATAATAAGTCCAAAAACAGACTGATGTGAGGTCTTGCCGCAGCTAAGAGCCCTCATCCTCTTTCTCTAGAGATCTCCCAACACAACACCGGTCACGCATAAGTCCCTTGTCTTGGGCTACTGGGAACAGCCCAAGGGTAGGGGAGGAGAGGTTCCCACTTCCTAGTCAATGGTTTGGTCCATTGCATGGCTCTGAGATGTCTATCTGAATGTGTATTGTGAGTTCTCCCCCAGCTTAGGAGAACAATGGGGAGTCTTTTAGCTGTGTTGACATAAGCCTAAGTTAAATGATGATGAAGGAACAAAGTTATACAGAAATGCAGGACAGGGCAAACTATGTATCATAACAATTCCTTCCCCTCCAATTTTGTGTACGTACGAGGGACTTCTACAGGTCGCTTGTTAAGTACACACAGGCAGGGCTGACCGGACTCAGGGCTCCTCCTGCCTGGACAGTCCATCTGCATTTTGGTGTTGGCTGCCTCTTCTATACTGTGTGGTAAAGTTATAGGGCTGCAGAGCCAGGCTCCATCGTAGTAGGCGTCCATTGTCCCAGAAGCTCTGTTCAACCAGGTGAGGGGATTGTGATCAGTAACCACAGAGAATTCTCGTCCATACAGATACGGCTTTAGTTTCCGGAGGGCCCACACTATAGCCAGACATTCTTTTTCCACAGTTGCATAGGCCACTTCTCGGTCCAGCAGTTTCCTGCTGAGGTAGGCGACGGGGTGCTCGTCCCCGCTGCATTCACCTGGCTGAGTACAGCTCCCAATCCATAAGCAGAGGCGTCCGTGTTGTGAATGTGTTAGAAATGAATTCTGAGCAGAAGCTCCCTCTGGTGGTTACAAACAGTACTGAACCATTCAATGAAGATTGGCAATCAGGAGTTACAGACTGGTCTTATATAAGGGAGGTTCCCTCCCATCATGGTTGCCGGTGATCAATTGTTCTTGTCTCAACTGTGGTTCCTGGTTCACTTGGAAGCTTGCTGAGTCTTGCCTCTTCTCCTGCTCTCAGATAAGATATTTTCTGTTTTTATTTTTGTGCTTGCTTTTTGCATTGTTCCCTGCACTTCTGTGGAGGTCAGCCAGGTCCCCTCCGGGGGCTTGTGCTCCTCTCAGTTTATCTGAGCCACTGTTATTTGTTCATTTGCCTTTTCCAGTTTTTTCAGTGGCTGCGGCTTAGTTTTGTTACACCAGAGAACTAATTTAGGTGGTAGAGGTCGTGTGATCTCAGGTGTTTTTGCAATTAGTAGAGTTGGTATTTTTTAGGGTTTTTTGGATTGCAGTAAGTGTCCTTCCTATCCTTTTTCTTTCTAGGCAGATTGGGCCCCAACGTTTGCTCTTACTATTTTCTGTCTGTGTCTGTATTTCCTCTTGTCTAACCGCCATTACATGTTTGGGGGCTTCCTATGTTCTTTGGGGATCTGCTCCGGGCAGATAGCTTTCCTCTTTCTATCTTTAGGTGTAGTTAACCTCTCAGGCTGTGACGAGGCGTCTAGGACCAACTTAGGAACGCTCCACGGCTGCCTTTAGTTGTGGTGGTTAGTCAGGGTACTGCAATCCAGTAGATTCCAACCTCTCTGGTGTGTTGCTGTTTTTGCCTGCTCTCCTCAGCTACCAAATCATAATAGTATCACCGGCCCAAAACTGAAAATTATATGGTACTCAACAGAAGGGAAAAATAGTAAAAGGAAAAAGAAAAGGGTAAGTTGTCAGAAATTTTTTTTTTTTTCTGTTTGTTGCATTTTTTCCCTTTTTTTCTCTGGGTGCTGAGGAGGAAATTTTTTTTTCTCTCAATGGAGTTTGCACAGTTGTCTGGCCGTGTGGATCAGCTTGCCACTGAAGTTCGGAGTATTGCTACCTATCTTGCAGGGTTGCCGGTTGTGGAACCTAGGATCCCCATGTCAGATTTATTTTTGGGGGATCGAGCTAAATTTCTGAATTTTAAAAATAACTGTAAGTTGTTTTTTGCCTTAAAACCTAAGTCCTCAGGTAACGCAGCACAGCAGGTTCAAATTGTCATCTCTCTCCTGCGCGGCGATCCTCAGGATTGGGCATTTTCCTTGACACCTGGGGACCCTGTTTTGAGTAATGTTGATGCATTTTTTCTGGCTCTGGGGTTACTGTACGATGAACCTAATCAAGCTGAAAAAACCTTGTTGGCATTAAATCAGGGGCTTGAGGACGCTGAGTTGTATTGTCAAAAATTCCGAAAGTGGGCAGTCCTGACCAAATGGAATGACGATGCTTTGGCAGCCCTTTTTCGGAAGGGTCTGTCAGAGAATGTAAAAGATGTTATGGTGGGTTTCCCTGCTCCCTCTGGTCTCAATGATTCTATGTCATTAGCGATTCAAATTGACAGACGTTTGCGTGAGCATAGAGGTATGCGTGGAATAGTGTTGCCTTGTGAGCCAGCTTCTGAACCCATGCAGTGTGATAGAGTGGCTTCTGGGGCACAGCGTCATGAGTTTCGAAAACGCAATGGGTTATGTTTCTACTGTGGTGACGCCTCTCATGCTATTTCAGTCTGCCCTAAGCGGGGAAGACGTTTTGCACGCTCAGTTGTCTTGGGTAGTGTTCAGACTAAATTTCTGTTGACTGTTACCCTGATTTGCTCCCTGTCTACATTTTCTGCTCAGGCTTTTGTTGATTCAGGAGCAGCTATTAACCTGATGGATTTTGATTTTGCTAAACGTTGTGGGTTTCCCTTGATACCCCTACGGAAGTCTATTCTCCTACTGGGGATTGATTCTACCCCTCTGGCTGAGAATAAACCCCAGTTCTCTACTCAGGTGATAATGAGGGTTGAACCTGATCATCAGGAGAGTTGCAAATTTTTGGTGCTGTATAATCTGCATGACATTATTGTACTAGGTTTCCCTTGGTTACAGTCTCATAATCCTGTTTTGGATTGGAAATCTGTGTCTGTAACCAGTTGGGGCTGCCAATGTGTTAATGCCAACACTCCTGTTTTTTCTGCCTCTCCCCAGGCTCAGGATGTTCCTGACTTTTTGACTGATTTTTCTGATGTGTTTAGCGAAAGTAAATCTGCATCCTTGCCCCCCCATAGGAGCTATGACTGCGCTATTGAATTAGTGTCTGGTAGTAAATTCCCTAAAGGTCACCTTTTTAACTTGTCTGTACCTGAACATGACGCTATGCGGTCTTATATCAAGGAGTCATTGAAGAAGCGTCATATCAGACCATCCTCTTCACCCTTGGGTGCCGGTTTTTTCTTTGTGGCCAAAAAGGATGGTTCATTAAGGCCGCCGTGTATTGATTATCGTCTCTTGAACAATATCACTGTGAAATATCAATATCCGTTACCCTTGATTTCTGACCTGTTTTCCAGGGTGAAAAGTGCTACTTGGTTTACCAAGCTTGACCTCAGGGGGGCGTATAACCTTATTCGCATTAAGCACGGGGATGAATGGAAGACGGCGTTTAATACCCCAGAGGGCATTTTGAGTACCTAGTGATGCACTTTGGGCTCACTAATGCTCCATCCGTCTTCCAGTCCTTCATGAATGACATTTTCAGGGATTTTGTGGATAAATTTCTGATTGTTTATTTGGATGATATCTTGATTTTTTCCAATGACTGGGACTCTCATGTGAAACATGTTCGGACTGTGTTCCAGATTTTGAGAGAGAATGCTCTGTATGTGAAGGGATCAAAGTGTCTTTTTGGCGTACAGAGGATCTAATTTCTGGGATTCAGTTTGTCCCCATCTGTTATTGAAATGGACCCGGTCAAGGTTCAGGCCATCTGTGATTGGGTCCAACCTACTTCATTAAAGGCTCTTCAGAGATTCTTGGGTTTTGCCAATTTTTATCGTAAATTTATTGGTAATTTCTCTGTTATTGTTAAACCATTGACTGATTTGACCAAAAGGGTTCTGATGTGGTGAATTGGCCTCCTGATGCAGTCTCTGCGTTTCAGGAACTTAAGCGGAGATTCACTTCTGCTCCTGTTCTACGGCAGCCTGATGTTTCTCTGCCATTTCAGGTGGAGGTTGATGCCTCTGAAATTGGGGCAGGTGCCATTTTGTCCCAAACAGATCCAGAGACCTCTAAAAGTAACCCTTGTGCCTTTTTCTCTCGAAAATTTTCTCCAACTGAACGTAATTATGACGTGGGTAATCGGGAGTTATTGGCCATGAAGTGGGCTTTTGAAGAGTGGAGACATTGGCTGGAGGGAGCCAAACATCAGGTGGTGGTCCTCACGGATCATAAGAATCTGGTTTATCTGGAATCAGCCAAGCGACTTAATCCTAGACAGGCCAGGTGGGCCTTGTTTTTCACACGTTTTAATTTTGTGGTTTCCTTTCTTCCTGGCACTAAGAATGTTAAGGCGGATGCCCTCTCGAGGAGTTTCCTTGCGGACTCTCCTGAGTTATCTGATCCTGCTGTTATTTTGAAAAAGGGCGTAGTTCTTTCAGCCATCTCGCCCAATTTGAGACTGGCTCTGGAATGGTGTCAGGAGGATAAACCCGAGCGCTGCCCTATTGGGAAATTGTTTGTCCCAGACCGGTGGAAAAAGAGTGTGATGTCTGAGATTCATTGTTCCGCGTTGGCCGGTCATCCCGGAATTTTTGGTACCAGGGACTTGGTTAGTCGGTCCTTTTGGTGGCCTACTTTGTCTCGTGACGTCAGGGAATTTGTGCAGTCCTGCGGGACTTGCTCTCGCTCCAAGCCTTGCTCTCGCTCTAGTGGTTTGTTGATGCCATTGCTGTGTGCCCAAGAGACCATGGACCCATATCTCTATGGATTTCATTTCCGACCTCCCTGTTTCTCAGAGAATGACCGTTATCTGGGTGATTTGTGATAGGTTTTCCAAAATGATACATCTTGTGCCATTACCTAAGTTGCCTTCCTCCTCCGAATTGGTGCCTTTGTTCCTTCAGCACGTGGTTCGGTTACACGGCATTCCTGAGAACATTGTGTCTGACAGAGGAGTCCAGTTTGTTTCCAGATTTTGGAGGACTTTTTGTTCTAAACTTGGTGTTCAATTGTCTTTCTCCTCGGCTTTTCATCCTCAGACCAATGGAACAAACTGAGAGAACAAACCAGACATTGGAGACTTATCTGAGATGCTTTGTGTCTGCTGATCAAGATGACTGGGTCTCTTTTTTGCCTTTGGCTGAGTTTGCTCTTAATAATAGGGCTAGCTCTGCCACTTTGATGTCTCCATTTTTCTGCAATTTTGGGTTTCACCCTCGATTTTCTTCGGGACAGACGGAGGCTTCTGTCTGTCCAGGTGTTGACTCTGTTGTGGAGCGTATGCAGCAGATTTGGGACCAGGTAGTGGAGAGGTTGTCCCTCTCAGGAGAGGGCCCAGCGGTTTGCCAACCGGCATAGGACTGATGGTCCTCGGTTTGAAGTGGGGGACTTGGTCTGGTTGTCCTCAAGAAATATCCCTATGAGAGTTGCATCTCCTAAGTTTAAGCCTAGGTTCATTGGACCTTATAAGATCATGGAGATTCTTAATCCTGGTTCCTTTCGTTTACTTCTTCCAGGGACATTTAAGATCCATAACGTGTTCCACAAGTCCTTATTGAAGAGGTTTGTCGAGCCAGTGGTTCCTATGGCTGCGCCTCCTGACCCTGTTTTGGTTGAGGGCAATCTGGAGTATGTGGTTGAGAAAATATTGGATTCTCGTTTTTCTAGACGGAAACTCCAGTATTTGGTTAAGTGGAGAGGTTATGGTCAGGAGGACAATTCTTGGGTGTTTGCTTCGGACATCCATGCTAGGAGACTGATCCGTGCGTATCACAGAGCTCATCCTGACCGACCTGGTTGCCCAAATGAGGGTTCGGTGACCCCTCCTCAAGGGGGGGTACTGTTGTGAATGTGTTAGAAATGAATTCTGAGCAGAAGCTCCCTCTGGTGGTTACAAACAGTACTGAACCATTCAATGAAGATTGGCAATCAGGAGTTACAGACTGATCTTATATAAGGGAGGTTCCCTCTCATCATGGTTGCCGGTGATCAATTGTTCTTGTCTCAACTGTGGTTCCTGGTTCACTTGGAAGCTTGCTGAGTCTTGCCTCTTCTCCTGCTCTCAGATAAGATATTTTCTGTTTTTATTTTTGTGCTTGCTTTTTGCATTGTTCCCTGCACTTCTGTGGAGGTCAGCCAGGTCCCCTCCGGGGGCTTGTGCTCCTCTCAGTTTATCTGAGCCACTGTTATTTGTTCATTTGCCTTTTCCAGTTTTTTCAGTGGCTGCGGCTTAGTTTTGTTACACCAGAGAACTAATTTAGGTGGTAGAGGTCGTGTGATCTCAGGTGTTTTTGCAATTAGCAGAGTTGGTATTTTTTAGGTTTTTTTGGATTGCAGTAAGTGTCCTTCCTATCCTTTTTCTTTCTAGGCAGATTGGGCCCCAACATTTGCTCTTACTATTTTCTGTCTGTGTCTGTATTTTCTCTGGTCTAACCGCCATTACATGCTTGGGGGCTTCCTATGATCTTTGGGGATCTGCTCCGGGGCAGATAGCTTTCCTCTTTCTATTTTTAGGTGTAGTTAACCTCTCAGGCTGTGACGAGGCGTCTAGGACCAACTTAGGAATGCTCCACGGCTGCCTTTAGTTCTGGTGGTTAGTCAGGGTCCTGCAATCCAGTAGATTCCAACCTCTCTGGTGTATTGCTGTTTTTGCCTGCTCTCCTCAGCTACCAAATCATAACACGTCCGTCTGCACAATGAATCGCCTCTTATAGTCTGGAGCAGCCAGAACAGGGTCACAGACCAGGGCGTCCTTCAGCCGGTTAAAAGCCTCCTCACAGGCTGGAGTCCAGATTACCAGCCTGGGCATTGTTTTCTTGGTCAGGTCGGTAAGAGGCTTGGCCACAGTGCGGCTGTGTCGGCGGTTCTGGTGGCCTCATTTCCATGGATGAGTTGTAGGCGTCCCCATTTGCTGCTCTCTTGACTTGACTTCTGGTTACCGCACCGACAAAGTGGCAATGCAGATGTCCCACATCATTTCCTAAAAGAACGACTGCAGGGAGGCCGCTCATCACACCGACCACACATTGTTTGGCCCCAAAGCCATAATCCAGGGTCACCCTCGCTCTTGGAATATATCTCTGGGTGCCTCCAGCCAATACAATGGCAATTCCTGGTCCCTTTTGAATTGCTTCTGGCTGAAGTACTCGGGGATCGACTATGGTGAGAAAAGCCCCAGTGTCACGGAAGCCAACAACTTTTTGGCCATCCAGCATGACCTCCTGTAGATGTTGGTGCTGAAGGTCAGAAGAACAGGTGGCTGGGGCTCGCATCCCATAGACTCCTGGTATGGGAGCCAGGGTATCGGAGTCACTTGGCAAGTCATCAGGGACTGAATCCAGCTCTTCTCCTGGTGAGATTGTCTGTGGATAATGAACCGGCAAAGGCGGTCTGTAGCCGTCCTGTCTCCGAACACCTGGACATTGAAATTGCAGATGTCCAGGCTGCCCACATCTATAACATCTGCGCTCTGGGACTCTTCCCCCACGTCGTAGTCCCGAAGGTGGAGCAGGATAACGAACCGGCAAAGGCGGTCTGTAGCCGTCCTGTCTCCGAACACCTGGACATTGAAATTGCAGATGTCCAGGCTGCCCACATCTATAACATCTGCGCTCTGGGACTCTTCCCCCACGTCGTAGTCCCAAAGGTGGAGCAGGAGTAATGCGAGGCCCAGTCACACGAAGGTCGCCATGAGTTGATGGTCTATTGGGATGGTGAATATGGGAGGCCGAAGGACCAGGGGCTGCCATCGTCGGGGGGCTGGTAGTTCTTTTCTCACTGAGTAGTAGTTTTTTCCATTGAGGCTTGATGGTGAGAGCCTCATCCGCTAGAGCTGCAGCTTCCTCCACAGTGGCTGGTCTCCTTTCACGCACCCATTCTTGGATCTCAGCGGGGCACTTGAAGTAAAACTGCTCTTTCAAGATGACCTGGAGGAAGGCCCCCCAAGTTAAGGCCTCCTCTCCCTCCAGCCAGCGATGACATATTTGTTTGAGTCTGTGGGCATACATCTTGAAGGACACCTCCTCATCACAGGCCAAAGTACGAAACTGGGTCCTATACGTGTCTGGGGTCACAGCATAGTGTTCTAGAACAGTCCGTTTAATGTCTGCATACTCACAGTCCCCCCGATGGTCCATAGCTCTATAGGCTGCGGCAGCTCCACCCTCTAAGAGCCCCACCAGATGTCGTACTCGCTCTTTTTCTGGGACTTCCATTAATCGACACTGATGCTCAAAGTCCTGGAAGCCCTCAATGTCACCTGCAGTCTCCTGGAACGGCTTGAAATCTTTGCGGGACACTCTGGGGAGTTCCCTCATGGTGGGTGCTGGGGTTACAGTCTGTATGGAGCTTCTAACTGCTTCCAAAGCTATCTGCCTCTCCAGCAATGCCATCTCCTTAGCTCCTTGCATGACCTCCATCTTATAGTCTATGGAGACCTCCTCTCCCATCATTGCCCTCTCCTCCTTGTACCACACAGCCCACTGACTTTTTTGGGTATTTACCTCTGCCTGTCGCCTTTCCTCCATTTGCCGTGGAGGTGCTTCCTCAGTGTCCTCTTGCAGGCGAACTCCTTCCAAAGCCTCAGTTAGCTGCTCCTTGGAGAGTCCCTTGTAGCTGACCCCCAGTTCACGGGCCTTTGTTTGTAAGCTCCCCACAGTCCAGTTCTTGTACTCTGAGGCTCTGGTTCCAGAAGTTGATGGGCCGTTGTCCTCCATTCGTCCTGCTCTGATCCCACCGCTGCCAACCAGTTTGTGACGGGGTATGCGGCAGAGCAAGAAGAGACCACCGGGCTAAGAACAATCCAACGGGATTTATTGAGGCAGGCAGCATATCAAATCAAATATCCATGTTATTCCTGATGTCCATAATAAGTCCAAAATCACAGATTGACATGAGGTCTTGACACAGCTAAGAGCCCTCACCCTCTTTCTCTAGAGATCTCCCAACACAACACTGGTCACGCATAAGTCCCTTGTCTTGGGCTACTGGGAACAGCCCAAGGGTAGGGGAGGAGAGGTTCCCACCTCCTAGTCAATGGTTTGGTCCATTGCATGGCTCCGAGATGTCTATCTGAATGTGTATTGTGAGTTCTCCCCCGGCTTAGGAGAACAATGGGGAGTCCTTTAGCTGTGTTGACATAAGCCTAAGTTAAATGATGATGAAGGAACAAAGTTATACAGAAATGCAGGACAGGGCAAACTATATATCATGACAGGAGGGACCTGGGTTTGATGCGGGGCATCACTGTCTGTGTATTCTTAGTGTGAGATCAGTGGCCCAAAGTAATTTAACCCTTGAAAAACATCTGTTACTTATTCAAATCTATGAAATTTGGCTGTTTGCCCACTTTGATGCCAATTCTGATGCCCAGAACCCATTTTGGCAAGGCAGGAGGGACCTGGATTTGATGTGGGGCATCACTGTCTGTGTATTCTTAGTGTGAGATCAGTGGCCCAAAGTCATTTAACCCCTGAAAAACATCTGTTACTTATTCAAATCTGTGAAAATTGGCTGTTTGCCCACTTTGATGCCAATTCTGATGCCCAGAACGCATTTGGGCCAGACAAGAAGGACCTGGGTTTGATGCGGGGCATCACTATCTGTGTACTCATAGTTTGAAATCAGTGGCCCAAAGTCATTTAACCCCTTAAAAACATCGGTTACTTAACCCCTTAATGACCAAGCCATTTTGTAGGTTAAAGACCAGGCCAATTTTTACAATTCTGACCACTGTCTCTTTATGAGGTTATAACTCTGGAACGCTTCTACGGATCTTGGCGATTCTGAGACTGTTTTCTCGTGACATATTGTACTTCATGATAGTGGTAAAATTTCTTCAATATAACTTGCGTTTTTTTTATGAAAAAAATGGAAATATGGCAAAAATTTTGAAAATTTTGCAATTTTCAAACTTTTAATTTTTATGCCATTAAATCAGAGAGATATGTCACAAAAATTAGTTAATAAATAACATTTCCCACATGTCTACTTTACATCAGCACAATTTTGGAACCAAAATTTTTTTTTGTTACGAAGTTATAAGTGTTAAAAGTTGACCAGCAATTTCTCATTTTTCCAACAAAATTTACAAAACCATTTTTTTAGGGACCACCTCACATTTGAAGTGAATTTGAGGGGTCAATATGACAGAAAATACCCAAAAGTGACACCATTCTAAAAACTGCACCCCTCAACGTGTTCAAAGCCACATTCAAGAAGTTTATTAACCCTTTAGGTACTTCACAAGAATTGAAGCAATGTGGAAGGAAAAAATGAACATTTAACTTTTTTTCCCAAAATTTTTCTTTCGACACAATTTTTTTAAATTTTGTCAAGGGTATCAGGAGAAAATGAACCACAATATTTGTTGTACAATTTCTCCAGAGTACACCGATATACCATGTGTGGGGGTAAACCACTATTTGGGCGCATGGCAGAGCTCGGAATGGAAGCAGCGCCATTTGACTTTTTTGGCTGGAATTGAGATTGGACGCCATGTCGCATTTGGAGAGTCCCTGTGTGCCTAAACAGTGGAAACCCCCCACAAGTGACCCCATTTTGGAAACTGGACCCCTCAAGGAACTCATCTAAATGTGTTGTGAGAGCTTTTAACCCCCAAGGGCTTCACAGAAGGTTATAACGTAGAGCCGTAAAATTAAAAAATCATATTTTTTTCCACAAAAATGATCTTTTCATCCCAATTATTATTTTCCAAAGGATAAAAGGACCCCAAAAGTTATTGGGCAATTAGTCCTGAGTACGCTGATACCCCATATGTGGGGGTAAACCACTATTTGGGCGCATGGCAGAGCTCGGAAGGGAAGCAGCGCCATTTGACTTTTTTGGCTGGAATTGAGATTGGACGCCATGTCGCATTTGGAGAGTCCCTGTGTGCCTAAACAGTGGAAACCCCCCACAAGTGACCCCATTTTGGAAACTAGACCCCCCAAGGAACTTATCTAAATGTGTTGTGAGAGCTTTTAACCCCCAAGCGCTTCACAGAAGGTTATAACGTAGAGCCGTAAATTAAAAAATCATATTTTTTCCACAAAAATGATCTTTTCATCCCAATTTTTATTTTCCAAAGGATAAAAGGACCCCAAAATTTATTGTGCAATTAGTCCTGAGTACGCTGATACCCCATAGGTGGGGGTAAACCACTATTTGTGCGCATGGCAGAGCTCGGAAGGGAAGCAGCGCCATTTGACTTTTTTGGCTGGAATTGAGATTGGATGCCATGTCGTATTTGGAGAGTCCCTGTATGCCTAAACAGTGGAAAACCCCCACAAGTGACCCCATTTTGGAAACTAGACCCCCCAAGGAACTTATCTAGATGTGTGGTGAGAGCTTTGAACCCCCAAGGGCTTCACAGAAGGTTATAACGTAGAGCAGTAAAATTAAAAAATCATATCTTTTCCACAAAAATGATCTTTCCACCCCCAATTGTTATTTTCCAAAGGGTAACAGGACCCCAAATGTTATTGTGCAATTTGTCCTGAGTACGCTGATACCCCATATGTGGGGGAAACCACTATTTTGACGCATGGCAGAGCTCGAAAGGGAAGTAGCGCCTTTTTCAAATGCAGACTTTGATGGAATGGTCTGTGGGTGTCATGTCACGTTTGGATAGCCCCTGATGTGCCTAAACAGTAGAAACCCCCCACAAGTGACTCCATTTTGGAAACTAGAACCCCAAGGAACTTTTCTAGATGTGTGGTGAGCACTTTGAACCCCCAAGTGCTTCACAGAAGTTTATAACGTAGAGCCGTGAAAATAAAAAAATCATATTTTTTTCCACAAAAATAATCTTTTTGCCCCAAATTTTTATTTTTATAATGGTAACAGGAGAAATAGGACCCCAAAAGCTATTGTGCAATTTGTCCTGAGTACGCTGATATCCCATATGTGGGGGGGAACCACTATTTTGACGCATGGCAGAGCTCGAAAGGGAAGTAGCGCCTTTTTCAAATGCAGACTTTGATGGAATGGTCTGTGGGTGTCATGTCACGTTTGGATAGCCCCTGATGTGCCTAAACAGTAGAAACCCCCCACAAGTGACTCCATTTTGGAAACTAGACCCCCCAAGGAACTTTTCTAGATGTGTGGTGAGCACTTTGAACCCCCAAGTGCTTCACAGAAGTTTATAACGTAGAGCCGTGAAAATAAAAAAATCATATTTTTTTCCACAAAAATAATCTTTTTGCCCCAAATTTTTATTTTTATAATGGTAACAGGAGAAATAGGACCCCAAAAGCTATTGTGCAATTTGTCCTGAGTACGCTGATATCCCATATGTGGGGGGGAACCACTATTTTGACGCATGGCAGAGATCGGAAGGGAAGGAGCACCGTTTTTAAATGCAGACTTTGATGGAATGGTCTGCGGGTGTCATGTCGCGCTTGGAGAGCCCCTGATGTGCCTAAACAGTAGAAACCCCCCACAAATGACCCCATTTTGCAAACTAGAACCCCCAAGGAACTTATCTAGATGTGTGGTCAGCACTTTGAACCCCCAAGGGCTTCACAGAAGTTTATAACGTAGAGCCGTGAAAATAAAAAAAATCATATTTTTTTCCACAAAAATGACCTTTTTGCCCCCAAATTTTTATTTTTATAAGGGTAACAGGAGAAATAGGACCCCAAAAGCTATTGTGCATTTTGTCCTGAGTACGCTGATACCCCATATGCGGGGGGAACCACTGTGATCGCCTTACTGCGATCTTTGGGAGGCACAATGAACAAATCTACCAAAGGTGAAGAATTGGTTTTCTTTTTTACGCCGTTCCTCGTGCGATATTAGTGATTAGGCGACTTTATTCCTCGGATCGGTGCGATTACAGCGATACCAGATTTATACCCTTTTTTCATGTTTAGCTTCTGTCACACACTAAAAGATGCTTTTTTTTGGAATAATTTTTTGTAAGAATTTTTTGCATCGCCGTATTTTGAGAGCTATAATTTTTCCATATTTCGGCCGACAGAGTTATCTGTGGGCTTATTTTTTGCGGGACGAGCTGACGTATTTATTGGTACCATATTCGGGCACATAACGTTTTTTGATCGCTTCCTATTCCGATTTTTGTGGAAGCAGAATGAACAAAAACCAGCAATTCAGGAATTGGTTTTTTTTTAATTTTTTTTCCCCCGTTCCGCGTGTGGTAAAATTGATAAAGCAGCTTTATTCTTCGGGTCACTATGATTACAGCGACACCTCATTTATATATTTTTTTTATGTTTTGGCGTTTTTTACACAATAAAGAATTTTATAGAAAAAATAATTATTTTTGCATCAGTTTATTCCGCGAGCTATAACTTTTTTATTTTTTCGCTGATGATGCTATATAGCGGCTTGTTTTTTGCGGGACAAGATGACATTTTCAGCGGTACCATGATTATTTATATCTGACTTTTTGGTCGCGTGTTATTGCACTTTTTCCAAGCGGTATAATGATACCGCTTGGAAAAAGTATAATTTACTACTTTTTTGTTTTTTTTTTTACGGCTTTCACTGAAGGGGTTAACTAGGGTTATGCTTTTATAGATGGGATTTTTACGGACATGGCGATACCTAACATGTGTATTTTTTTGTTTTTTTATTTTTTTATTACATAAAAATGTGTATTTTTTAGGGGATTTTTTTAAAATTATTTTTTAATTTTTTTTTACAATTTTTTTTAAAAAATGATTTTTTTCAACTTGTCCCTTTATGGGACTTTCACTTTTTTTACTTTTGATTGCAGTTACAATGCATTGCAATGCTCTGGCATTGCAATGCATTGCAACTATAGTGGAAGCTGCTGTGACATGATCACAGCAGCTTCCCGTAGCTAAATGACCTGGAGGTTGTCATGACAACCCCCGGGTCATCAAGGCAGACATCGGCCCCTGCAAATACAGTGCAGGGTGCCGATCTGAGGCAGAGGGAGCTCCCGACCCTCTGCCTCCCCCCCTGAGCTCTGCGATCGCGCTGGATCGCAGCAGTCAGGGGGTTAACAGCCAGGGGCGGTGGGGGCTCCGCTCCTGGCTGTCAGTGCAGGAAGCCTGGCCACTGCAGCGCCGGCTCCTGCACTGATCGCGCTGGGGAAGCTGAAATTTCAGCTTCTCCTGCGCGATCGCTGCTGTGTTTGGTCAGTCAGATTGACTGAGCAATCACAGCGCTGTGAGTGCGGGGACCGACGGCAAAGGTCCCCGCACCGCTTGCCGTGCCTGTCAGCTGTCTGTGACAGCTGTCGGCACTGATCTACCACTGCGTGTTTACACGCAGTGGTAGATCAAAGGCATGACGTGCAGAGTCCGTCCTGGTGCCGGAACTGGCACCTTGCCATGACGGACTCTGCACGTCAGTGGACATTAAGGGGTTAATCAAATCTGTGAAAATTGGCTCTTTGCCCACTTTGATGCCAATTCTGATGCCCAGAACCCATTTGGGCCAGGCTGGAGGGACCTGGGTTTGATGCAGGGCATCACTATCTGTGTATTCTTAGTGTGAGATCAGTGGCCCAAAGTCATTTAACCCCTTAAAAAAATCTGTTACTTAATCAAATCTGTGAAAATTGGCTCTTTGCCCAATTTGATGCCAATTCTTATGCCCAGAACCTATTTGGGCCAGGCTGGAGGGACCTGAGTTTGATGCAGGGCATCACTATGTGTGTATTCTTAGTGTGGGATCAGTGGCCCAAAGTCATTTAACCCCTGAAAAACATATGGGCCAGGCAGGAGGGACCTGGGATTGATGCAGGGCATCACTATCTGTGTATACTTAGTGTGAGATCAGTGGCCCAAAGTCATTTAACCCCTTAAAAACATCTGTTACTGTGATGATACCCTGCGTGTTTGGCCAGTACAGAGCTGGACTGGAGAATCAGTCATTATCCTTGCTGCTGACAGCCCACAGCCTGCAAACCCCCTCCTTCTCTCTCCCTCTTACTCGCTCCTTCCTTTCGCTCCCACCTCAGAAATGTTCTTTGTCTCCTCAGACCTGCAGTTGGTCCTAGAGCACATAGTGGTAATCTAATCATCTGTCTATAATATGCCGTGAGATTATGACAGAGACATGGGAGCTGCTGTTCTGTATCGTGCTTCCATCAGGTGTTGCTACCGCGGTACTGGTGAAATCGTAGCGTCAACAGAACCAGAGAAATGGAATTCTCTGGTCCAGAGGGTAATATCTCATCCGAGTTTGGACTCGTTAGAACACAAATTTCAGAATAAGATCACTGATAGGTCTGCCATTATTCTGTTAAGTTCTCCCGTGGAGTTATGGTCTTTATAAGTTTCCAGAGCTTAAAACTGTAACTTTCAGCTATGGGAGGTGGCCAGAAAACCATCCTCTTTTGTGAGGTCACAAGCCAGGGGTATAAGTCTGCAACTAGACTCCCTCTGGTCATTCCCAGCCTGAGATGATCTGACTGAAAGATCTCCAAATGAACTATGACATGTGGCTCCTCCCCAGCCTGCCATGATCTAAGTACCATGTGAGTTTTTCACCTTTAACCCTGTTTTTATTTTAAATTGCATTGTACATAATTGTATTGTCTCAGCTTGTTACATCTTTTTATACTGTATAAACACTGCCTGCATTTTAGGAATAAACATATAAAATTATTAGTTTGGTTCTCCTGCTCTATAAACGAATTAGCACGTGCCTGAAGTAACTACGCTTCTAATTCGGGGTTGCTACGGACCCTCTTGATAAATTGTTCATTAAAAAATCGTAGCTGGTGGCAGCTAAAAAGAAGGGGTGTAAAGTGTTGAACTGTGGGATGGCGTTGGCAGTGATGGAGCGGGTTTTATAAGTATATTGCCTGGCTGCGGCCCGGAGTAATTATAATTCCCTCACTACAGCGTGCCCAATAGCCAGCACACTGTAAGAGAATGGTCAGCCATGATATACTCAGCGGCCATGATGAATCAGGAAGCCATCTTGTGAAGAGTTAGAACTCTAGTTTCAACTTATAAGTAGGATTAATAAAATGTATTCTGTGGAGATAGCAAGAAATGAGATCATGTCTAGTGGCGTTCATGTGGATCCAGGGTTGAGTAGGTCAAATAAATATATGGCAATGTGTGTATGAGATAACTGTTAGGGAAACAAGAACCATTAGAATGTCAAATGCCTGAATTTATGGATATAGACTGGAGGAAGAGAGAATTAAGTGTCTAATGGTAGGAATTTATGGATAGGTCAGTAACTTTTATGTGTTTTTATGGAGTGTGTAGAAGAGTCAATTAATGTGGAAAAAATATCAATTAATGTTGTTAATTAATGTCGTCATACTATGCATATTGCCATTCTGTTATATTGCTATTACATCCCTGCGAATCTTTTTCCATCTACATCCCGGTCCCTCCAGCTCTCAGTAAGGACTTCTCTTATAAGTGGTGAGCCCAGCCAGGAGGAGCGGCTCCGGAGAGCTGTCTCCAGAAGAACCACTGGAAAGAACTTGTAGATGAGAGCTTGGAGGTTGGAAGAAGAGAAAAATAAAGAAACGCGCATGACCATGCATTAAACCGATCAAAGGAAGCCAACCTGAAGGAGAACCTCTCGTGCATCGCTCCAAGTCTGCCCAATTTTTTTTATAAGAAAACTACAGAAGAAAAAAGACTATAAAAATATATGTGCAACTAAGAAGAAGTGAACTTATCTACAAGGACGTGAAAATTCTTTGCTGGGTAGCGAAAAGGCTTCAAACGGCGAGGGGAGACGCCTAGCAAGCGTAATGAGAAAGGCTGGAATCACGGCTGCACCTCTTTTGATTTCCTGGTCGACCCAGTCTGCAGCAGGTCATCCATCCGAGAGAGGTGTGAGTATCTAACTCTGCTTAAATTGCATTTGTTGATACTAGGACAGAGAAAAAGTCGTCCTTGTAGACCACTTTATTAATATGGAGTGGTTACGGAAGCAGTCAGAGAAGTGTACGGGCGCACCCCAACTGGAGGGGGTTAATATTGAAACCACGGGGTTAAATTGTATGCGTTGGTTTACTCAAGAGAACAGGGAATTAGATAGAAAAAATTTGTTAGGGAAGTCAAGTAGCCGGGTAGCGGCTTTGTGTAAGACAATTATAACTTTTGATCAAGCTCTTGATAGACAGCCTACACAACATTATGTACATGGAGTTACACGGGGTGGGGCAGCGTATGGGGAGAGATTAGAACAGCTGAATGAAACATTGAAGCAAGCAGAGGTAGCACAAAGGGAGGGGGTCGAGTTGAGCACTTTGACAGCCCTCATAGCGCCGATGGAGTCTGCAATAGAAAAGCAAGGGGCGGGTGAAATGAGTGTCTCAATGGAAATCAATCATGGAAAGTTGGGTGAGAAAGTATACCCGCACACAGGATAACTTGTCCCGTCAGCTTCAGCAGATGCAGGCACAGTTGATTAAAGAGATGGAAGAAGAGGAGAATAGAGATGATTTATCCCACGAGGAATTCAAACTTAACGCTGCCTCTACACCTAGGATAGCCCCCAGCCAAATGTCACTAGTTCATCTTAAATTTGTTAAAAATCTGCCTAATTGGGAGGAGAGTAAGGGAGTGTTTCGTAATGTTCTTGGCTTTGAGTCATGGCTAGATAAATTTTAGATTAGATCTAAGGAAGATGCTGCCTGGTATTTTCTGTCTTTCGTTTCCTTGAATTTATGTCTCATCTCAAAGCACAACAGGCGAAAGGAAGTCAGTGTTATTTGACAGAATCCCAGGGAAGAATGAAGTTTGTGATTTCATAGAAGTTAGGGGGGAGGAAGCCATCTCCGGCATTGCTAGATTCCTTTAAAATTAAGAAAGGGAGTGACCTCAGAATAGAAGCAGATAAGTGGGTTGCAGATTGGTGCGTTATTTTTGATAAAACTTTAGATTCTATGGATCAGGGGGATAAATTAGCCATGATGGAGCAATTTGTAAAAAAGGTGCCCTTAGAAGGAGTTTTTAAATCAGGAGTTTTGCAAAATGCTGGCTCTATGGAAGATGTTGTGGAGTCTCTGTTAACCAATGTCAGGACAATGCAGTCCGAGGTGAAGGGTGATGAATCCCAGGTTTTTGCATAACATTCACCTCAGGGTGTATCTGCTGATCCAGGGAGGCCCGGAATTCCGGGGGGGCACGTACACCTGCCAAGAATGGGCAGGTCCCGTTCGGCAGAGCCCCCACGGGACACCATGAGGGGTCCCCCCTGTGTTATTTTTGCGGACAGCTAGGACATATTAAACATTTTTGTTCCAACCTGGTGCCAGAGACTGTACACCGGGAACCCCGGGTGCCATTTAATCCCCAGCAGCCCCGGGAGTTCTCTAGACCACCATTCGGAGTTAGACCTCCGTATCTAGCAGTGAATGATCCTAGGCAGTATCAACAGTATAACGGTCTAAAATTAATTAACCCAGTCTCACAGGAGCCTTCTGCTCCAGCTCCTTCCCCGATAGCCCCCACTCATCCGCACCCGGAGGTCCATGCTATTCAGGGAAGGGTCACTCCTCCTCGTCCCTATGCTCCCCTGATCATGGAGCTGCGGGAACATGAGGACCGTACCCTGACTGAGGATCTCTTTGGGGCGGGGGTGGCGGCTGTCAGACGGAAGACATGTCCAGATGAGGATGATGGATTTTTCGGGCTTCCCACCGCAGGTAACACTGATTGATGCAGTGCTCCCCCTGTTCCCCTAGTCCTCCTTGCCCCCCTTTCCCTGGGCAGGGACGGAAGATCTTATGTTAGAGGGAGAATAGAGGGGCTGCCGTGGGAAGACATCCTCATCGATACAGGAGCCTCAGTTTCAGTGACAGGACATAAATTGCAGTCACCCCCCGAACTGCCTGAAACTACCTGTTATGTTTCGGTAGCTGAGGAGTGCAGGTAAAAAAGGCAATACACCAGAGCAGTTGGAATCTATGAGATTGCAGTACCCTGACTAACCACCACAACTAGAGGCAGCCGTGGAGCGTTCCTACGTTGGTCCTAGATGCCTCGTCACAGCCTGAGAAACTAACTACACCTAAAGATAGAAATAGGAAAGCTATCTGCCCCGGAGCAGAACCCCAAAGATAATAGAAAGCCCCCAAACATGTAATGGCGGTTAGACAAGAGGAAATACTGACACAGAAAGAAAATAGTATGAGCAAACGCTGGGGCCCAAACTATCTAAATAGAAAAGGATAGGAAGGGTACTTACTGCAATCCCAGAAAACCCTGAAAAGCACCAACTCTACTAATTTCAAAATCACCTGAGATCACACGACCTCTACCACCTAAATTAGTTCTCTGGTGTAACAAAATCAAAACAGCAGCCACTGAAAAAACTGGAAAAAGCAAAAGTACAAACTCAGTGGCTGAACTAAACTGAGAGGGCAAAAGCCCCCGGAGGGGACCCTGAAGGCCCCCACAGAAGTGCAGGACAAAATGCAAAAATATAGCACAAACACAAAAGAAGAAAAAGTCTTATCTGTTAGCAGGAGATGCAGACACGACACGCAGGCTACAAGGGAAACTGGAATGAAGGATTCAGACCAGAACAATTGATCACCGGCAACCCTGATGGGAAAATGACTCCCTTATATAAGACCAGTCAGTAACACCTGATTCCCAGTCCTCACAATCTTCACTAGCACCGCTTGTAACCACCAGAGGGAGCCTCTGCTCAGAACTCATCTCAAACCCATTCACAACACTACCACTTTGGTAGGATTTGAGGGCTCCTGTATTCAAGCAGTAAAAAGTCATCCTGTGAACCTGAAATTTCAGGGCTCGGGGGGATCGAAGCAAAGGGGTCTTCGATGCGCTTTTTGGGTAAACCCACAGTTACAGTCACGATCCACTATTTTGGGTACTGATGTTTTAGGAGCAATGGGAATTGTTGTTGATTTATGTAACAAAGTTTTGTGGCGGAATAAAGAAGCAACTATCTGTTCTGTAATTGTACCTGTGGAGGAGGATGAAGAGAGTCACAAATTACCCATTGCTAGTTTAGGATTGTGTACTGATGAAAATGTTGAAAATGCAGATAATGATGCTTTGAAAAATGAATTGAAGCAAAAGTTCCCTAAATTGTGGATCTCAAAGAAAACTGATTGTGGGTTAATGCAAACTCACGTTAAAATTGAAGGTGAAAAACTGCCACCTTTCCAGCGTCCTTTCGATCCTATATACACACTAGGTGGGGATATAGCTATCATAGGCGTTTACTGAAGCACTTTGTAACACTTCTAATTTTCCATTATCATGCACATGTGTCAATGGTTACTCCCTTGTGATATTTTGCACTATATATTGTACTTTATATCTTGGTTAGTATTTAATACACGATTTATTTAAACAATTTGGTTTATTTTATGTGATTGGTCCCTTTTTATATTTAAATTATTATAATTTTTTAGTGTGTCTTTCTCAATATATTTTATTCACATATTTTCTACTTCATATTATATAAGTGCTATAAATTGTGATCTCATTGCTTCTTCATAACCTCTCCATTTAACCAAATACTGGAGTTTCCGTCTAGAAAAACGAGAATCCAATATTTTCTCAACCACATACTCCAGATTGCCCTCAACCAAAACAGGGTCAGGAGGCACAGCAGCAGGAACCACTGGCTCAACAAACCTCTTCAACAAGGACTTGTGGAACACGTTATGGATCTTAAATGTCCCTGGAAGAAGCAAACGAAAAGAAACAGGATTAATAATCTCCATGATCTTATAAGGTCCAATGAACCTAGGCTTAAATTTAGGAGATGCTATCAGGTTAATAGCTGCTCCAGAATCAACGAAAGCCTGAGCAGAAAATGAGGACAGAGAGCATATCAGAGTGACAGTTAATAAAAACTTAGTCTGAACACTACCCAAGACAACTGAGCGTGCAAAACGTCTTCCCCGCTTAGGGCAGACTGAAATAGCATGAGAGGGATCACCACAGTAGAAACATAACCCATTGCGCTTTCGAAACTCATGACGCTGTGCCCCAGACACCACTCCATCACACTGCATGGGCTCAGAAGCTGGCTCACAAGGCAACACCATTCCACGCATACCTCTCCGCTCACGCAAACGTCTGTCAATTTGAATCGCTAATGACATAGAATCATTGAGACCAGAGGGGACAGGGAATCCCACCATAACATCCTTTACATTATCTGACAGACCCTTCCGGAAAAGGGCCGCCAAAGCGTCGTCATTCCATTTGGTCAGGACTGCCCACCTACGGAATCTCTGACAGTATAACTCAGCGTCATCAAGCCCCTGATTTAATGCCAACAAGGCTTTTTCAGCTTGATCAGTGACATTAGGCTCATCGTACAATAACCCCAAAGCCTGAAAAAATGCATCAACATCACTCAAAACAGGATCCCCAGGTATCAGGGAAAAAGCCCAATCCTGAGGATCGCCGCGCAGGAGAGAGATGATAATTTGAACCTGCTGCGCTGCGTTTCCTGAGGACTTAGATTTTAAGGCAACAAACAATTTACAATTATTTTTGAAATTCTGAAACTTAGCTCGATCCCCCAAAAACAAATCTGGCATGGGGATCCTAGGTTCCACAACAGGCAACCCAGCAAGATATGCAGCAATACTCCGAACCTCAGTGGCAAGCTGATCCACACGGCCAGACAACTGTGCAAACTCCATTGGGAGAAAAGATCCTCCCCAGCACCCAGAGATACAGAGGGAAAAAAAATGCAACAAACAGAAAAATATCTCTGACAACTCTGACAACCTTTTTTCTTTCACAATATTTTTTCCCTTCTGTGAGTACCATACAATTTTCAATTTTTAGGCCGGTGATACTGTTATGTTTCGGTAGCTGAGGAGTGCAGGTAAAAAAGGCAATACACCAGAGCAGTTGGAATCTATGAGATTGCAGTACCCTGACTAACCACCACAACTAGAGGCAGCCGTGGAGCGTTCCTACGTTGGTCCTAGACGCCTCGTCACAGCCTGAGAAACTAACTACACCTAAAGATAGAAATAGGAAAGCTATCTGCCCCGGAGCAGAACCCCAAAGATAATAGAAAGCCCCCAAACATGTAATGGCGGTTAGACAAGAGGAAATACTGACACAGAAAGAAAATAGTATGAGCAAACGCTGGGGCCCAAACTATCTAAATAGAAAAGGATAGGAAGGGTACTTACTGCAATCCCAGAAAACCCTGAAAAGCACCAACTCTACTAATTTCAAAATCACCTGAGATCACACGACCTCTACCACCTAAATTAGTTCTCTGGTGTAACAAAATCAAAACAGCAGCCACTGAAAAAACTGGAAAAAGCAAAAGTACAAACTCAGTGGCTGAACTAAACTGAGAGGGCAAAAGCCCCCGGAGGGGACCCTGAAGGCCCCCACAGAAGTGCAGGACAAAATGCAAAAATATAGCACAAACACAAAAGAAGAAAAAGTCTTATCTGTTAGCAGGAGATGCAGACACGACACAGCAGGCTACAAGGGAAACTGGAATGAAGGATTCAGACCAGAACAATTGATCACCGGCAACCCTGATGGGAAAATAACTCCCTTATATAAGACCAGTCAGTAACACCTGATTCCCAGTCCTCACAATCTTCAATAGCACCGCTTGTAACCACCAGAGGGAGCCTCTGCTCAGAACTCATCTCAAACCCATTCACAACACTACCACTTTGGTAGGATTTGAGGGCTCCTGTATTCAAGCAGTAAAAAGTCGTCCTGTGAACCTGAAATTTCAGGGCTCGGGGGATCGAAGCAAAGGGGTCTTCGATGCGCTTTTTGGGTAAACCCACAGTTACAGTCACGATCCACTATTTTGGGTACTGATGTTTTAGGAGCAATGGGAATTGTTGTTGATTTATGTAACAAAGTTTTGTGGCGGAATAAAGAAGCAACTATCTGTTCTGTAATTGTACCTGTGGAGGAGGATGAAGAGAGTCACAAATTACCCATTGCTAGTTTAGGATTGTGTACTGATGAAAATGTTGAAAATGCAGATAATGATGCTTTGAAAAACGAATTGAAGCAAAAGTTCCCTAAATTGTGGATCTCAAAGAAAACTGATTGTGGGTTAATGCAAACTCAGGTTAAAATTGAAGGTGAAAAACTGCCACCTTTCCAGCGTCCTTTCGATCCTATATACACACTAGGTGGGGATATAGCTATCATAGGCGTTTACTGAAGCACTTTGTAACACTTCTAATTTTCCATTATCATGCACATGTGTCAATGGGTTACTCCCTTGTGATATTTTGCACTATATATTGTACTTTATATCTTGGTTAGTATTTAATACATGATTTATTTAAACAATTTGGTTTATTTTATGTGATTGGTCCCTTTTTATATTTAAATTATTATAATTTTTTAGTGTGTCTTTCTCAATATATTTTATTCACATATTTTCTACTTCATATTATATAAGTGCTGTAAATTGTGATCTCATTGCTTCTTCATAATCAGACCAATATATTATTTTTGTGTTTTTGTGTTTTTATGTATCAGGTTATACCCTATTTGAATAAAGTTTTTTTTAAAAAATTTATGATTCTGTCCATACATTTTATATTCTATATATTTTTTATATATTTTATTTTTTTATATATTTTATATTGGAATATATAATTTTATTATTGGTGTTTAGGTTTGTTTTTTGATATATTTGAGTTTTTTTTAAATCAAAGGGCACCAGAGGTTAACACCTGACCCCCATATCCTTGGCAACGCGTATGTCGATTACGCAGCCAGAGAAGCTGCTCTTATGGGAATAAATATCCCCAAGAAGTGTCCTGCGTTGCTGCAGTTGTTAAAAAGTCCCCAGAGCCCCCCTCGCTTTCTCTCCACTACAAGATCTTGTGAAGGCACAAGAGAAGGATGGTGACTCATCCCTGTTTAACTCCCTTGAGTCCATACCAATAGAGGGGGAAAGCCTGTACTACAAAAGGGTTAATGACAGGCTAGTGCCTTATATCCCCACAACAATGATTAAACCTTTGCTCAAATTTAACCATTCAGTTTTTGCTCATCCAGGCCCTGAGGCTCTAATACAGCTTGTTCAACGAAAAATGTGGCATCCCCAATTAAGAGCTTTGTGTCAAGAGATACATGATGAATGCCTTATATGTTTACAGAATAATCCTAAAGGTAAAGGCAAGCCCCATCTCCGCAGAATACAAGTGGCGGAGGGACCCTGGCAGTCCATCCAAATTGATTTCATTGGTCCCTTCCCCCCTGCTAAAGGAGGCTTCCGATATGCCCTGGTTCTGGTGGATGTCTTCTCAAAATGGGTAGAGGCGCTTCCAGCCACTAACAATACTGCCCTTACCACTGCCAAACTTTTGTGGAAAAAAGTGTTTTCACATATGGGTTTCCCTAAAATCATTGAAAGTGACAATGGCCCTCATTTTGTAGGTCAGGTTATGAAGCACCTCTGTGCTCTGATGGGGATCAAGCAGCGGTTTCATGTCCCCTATCATCCACAATTTGCAGGGATGGTAGAACGCATGAACAGGACCTTGAAGTCTAATGACAGGGAGACAGATGCCAGTTCAGTTACCAAGTGACATTGTACTTCCCAGCCCGCAACAAGCCGTAGTACAGAGGGATCAGTGGTTACACCAGGTGCAGGAGCACGTTACACACCTTCAACAGTACGCTGCTTTCCAAGCAAAGATTGTGCGACTACGACAATCTAGAGTCAATTGTTATAGGAGCTCAGGTCATGGTGAAAAATTTCAGAAAGATAGGACCCTGGGACGCTAACTGGGAGGGTCACTTTGTTGTCACTCAGATCATAGGTCCTACAGTTTTGGGAGTATGGAGAATTTGCAAACCAAGGGACAAGGGTGTCAAAATTGTTCACATTGATCAATGTAAACTTCTTAAGAATTCTACCAATACTATTGGTAAGAACTGATACTTCGCTTTTTTTTTTTCCTTTTCCACAGATCCTTGACGGGACTCGGCAGCCATGTATCCACCAGAGTACCTGGCGCTCCAGGACACGGCGTCTCACACTATACAGATGGACTCTGATAGTGTGAGAGGGGGAGAAGATCAGGAAGATCCGGAAGCCAAAGAATGAGAAGAAAAAGACAAGACCAATAGACTTAATTACTTTTTTGAGGGACTAATATTTGAATTATTTTTTTTTATCATGTGTTTGTGATGAGACTGCCAGCGTCATATCCTGTACTGTTCCAGAACTTTCCCCATAGTACTACAACCCCCACCGTTTGCAAGTACAGGGCAAAGTTACCCCTCCCTCCTTCTCTCTGCAGCTCACTCGATCTCTCATCCCTCCCACCTCAGGAATTTTCCTTTGTCTTCCCAAACCCTGCAAAAGTCCTATAGCAGCCATTTTGGAGAATCCATTCTTTTTGGTTAATAACACGGTGGGAGAGTTCGCTAGAAACACGAAAGTACTGTGTTGAACCATGCGCCGACGGGCATCGTTCCCGTGGTACCGGCGAACCCGTAACTCCAACAGAGCCCGAGAAATGGAATTCACGGGTGCCCCATGAGCTATTTCACCCAAGTTTGGGGTCATTTGAACCATTATTTCAAAGCAAGATCATTGATAGGTCTGCCATTATTCTGCTAGAGTTCCCCGCTGAGTTATGGACCTTATGATATTGCAGAGCTCAAACCATAGCTTGCAGCCGGGGGAGGTGGCCAGAATAACCATCCTCGTTTGTGAGGTCAGCAGCCCCCAGGTATAAGTCTTGCAGTTCAGCCCCCCTTGTCAGTCCCTGCTGTGAGGTCCTGAGTAAGAGATCTGCCAATGAACTATGACGTGTGGCTCCTTCCCCCAGCCTGACTTGCCTATGCATATGTAACTATCATGTGAGTTATCTTTCATTCTTAATCCCATTTTATTTTATAATTGCATCTGTACATAACGATATTGTCTCAGTTTGTTACATCTTCTTATATTATATAAGCACTGCCTGTTTTTAAGGAATAAACCTATAAATTTATTAGTTTGTTTCTCCTGCTCTATAAACGAATTTGCACGTGCCTGAAGCACTACGCTACTGTTTTGGGGTTGCTACGGACCCTCTTGATAAATTGTCCATCAAAAGCCGTAGCTGGTGGCAGCTAAAAGGAAGGGGTGTAAAGTGTTAATCTATTGGGTGACGCTGGCAGTGACGGAGCGGGGTTTATAAGGGTACTGCCTGGCTGCAGCCAGGAGTAATTATAATTCCCTCACTGCAGCGTGCCCAATAGCCAGCACACATCCAAGTGACCCGTCTGGCGACCAATTATCCTAGGTGCAGTTCCCTGACTGACCTGAGGGTAAGGGGGGCGCCAGAGAGCTGCAAGTTCCTAAGTGGAAGTGGGATAATTATATATCCCTGCAGTTTACTGGGTCAGACGGCAGCAGCCGTCGTGTGTGTGCGCGTTTTCGTCACATTTGCAGCACGGAGGGATCACAAGCCGTGATACCCCGGGCTACCGTGTGGCGGACCGCGTGCCCGTTCATCACATTTTGGTGGCAGAGCGGTGGGATTATAGAGCATTAGTGATCTGGTTTGAGCAATCATTCCATTCACTAAAAAACTTGCACGGTTCTTCAGCGACCCTGCAACTAAAGTTTTGGAGAACAGACTCAGTGTTTATTAGTCCTGAGACAATTGTGTGTACTTGCGGTTACCCCTCCCTTCTCTTTGTTTTTCTATCCTATCTTTTATTTGGCAAACATGGCTACAATAGGAGCAAGTTGGTACAAACTGCAGAAAAGGGACACTCTTGCTGGAATATGCATTTCCCGAGGCCTTGACCCCAGGGGCCAAACCAAAGCTCAACTGATCAAGGTCCTGATGTCACAGGACCACGCTGAGAGCGAGGAGGGCACAGAAGCCGGCCCAAGCCAAGGTGGGGCAGCAGCAGAGGCCCAAACCCTGCAGGCTTACACCCAGGGCGGGTTGGACCCTTACCTGCAGGCGGCCCTGGAGGAACTCCCCACCGACGACCGGGGGGAGCGCCTGAAGCTGATTCAGCAATACCAGCAGGAGGCCCGAGCCGAGCGCCAAGCCCAGCGAGAGGCTGAGAGAGCCGAGCGGGAGGCTGAGAGAGCCCGAGCCGAGCGGGAAGCCCAAGCGCAGAGAGCCCATGAGCTGGAGATGGTCCAGCGAGGGGCAATGCCCTCCACAGCCCAGAGCAGTGTGCCCAGCAGCACTCAGAGTCCCAAGCCCCGGCCGGAGCACTTTCCCGTGCTGGAAAGGGACGGAGACTTGGACACTTTTCTGCGGGCCTTTGAGAAAGTCTGCAGACAGTACCGGCTGCCTGCCGACCAATGGGCCAGGTACTTGACCCCCGGGCTAAAGGGCAAAGCTTTGGAGGCGTTTGCTTCCCTCGCGCCAGATCAAGACAGTGACTATAAGGCCATCAAGCAGGCCCTGATTGCCAAGTACCAGCTAACCCCTGAGGTATACCGAAAGAAGTTCCGGAACCTCCAACGTGGCCCACATGACAGCTATAGCGATGTGGTGCAAGGACTCAGGACCCACTTTGACCAGTGGATCCAGGGACTGTCAGTTGACACCTATGAGGAGCTGAAAGACCTGATGATCAAAGAGCAGTTCCTGCATCTGAGCCCAGCTGAGGTCCGACAGTTCATCCTGGACCGAGAACCAGAGGACGCGGTCACAACAGCCCGGATCGCCGACAGCTATGAGGCCAACCGGAAACCCGAGGTGCGGAAGCCCGTCACCACCCACTGGGGAGGGGGTAAGCCTGCAACCAACCCCAGTGCCCCTGCCAGTCGTCCCTCTGAAGGCACTATCCCCTTTGCCAGCGCCAGGCCTACATCAGACCCCCGCCAGTGTTTCTCCTGTAAATGGACAGGACACATCAGCGCCACCTGTCCGGAGAGGCAGAAGAACCCCCCAACCAAGGCCTCCGGGCCCAACGCCTCTGTTCTTTTGGTGGGTGGTGTGGTGGGGAGGGTTGATGACAACGTGCAGCCCGTCCGCGTGGGGGCCCGTCTTGCTACAGGCCTCAAGGACACCGGGGCTGAACGAACCCTCATCCGACCCGAACTTGCGGCTGTAGCGCCCGCGTCCCTGCCTGCTGCCAGACAGGGACGTCGCTCTCCTCACCTGCGCTCAGCGTCCTCAGTGCTCCCAGCCTCCTCTGCGCCTCTGGCATCCTCGGCGTCCTCCTTCCGCCCTGCTGGTCCCGCGCGCTCCTTCCCTGCTGCTGGCCTTAGGGCGCGCGCCCGCACCCTCCCCCGCTCTTAAAGGAGCCGCGCGCATTTTCCAAATCAGTCTCCAGCCAATGCTGGTGGACTCCACCCTATATTAAGGGCTTCCTCCTTAATGGAGGTGCCCGAGCAATGTTGTTTCTGTGCAGTCTAACTCTGCTTCAGCCATCAGCTCCTGTTTCCAGTTGCCTGCCTGTTACCTGTCTGTTTGCCTGTCGGCCATCTGACTGCAGCTCTATCCAGAGGTTCGGACATCTTCAGCAGAGATCCCCGGCTGTTGCCTGCTCACCTGGGAGCGATCATCTGCCATCCGACTGCAGCTCTATCCAGAGGTTCGGACATCATCTGCGGAGATCCCCGGCTATTGCAGAGACTCTTGCCTGCTCACCTGGGAGCGATCATCTGCCATCCGACTGCAGCTCTATCTAGAGGTTCGGACATCATCGCAGAGATCCCCGGCTATTCCAGAGACTCTTGCCTGCTCACCTGGGAGCGATCATCTGCCATCCGACTGCAGCCTACCAGGAGGCTCCACCAGCTCAGGTCGTATATGCCTGTTTGTCTAGAGACTGCCTTGGTCACTTACCGTGACAAACCTGCCTGTCCAGAGACTGCCCTGGTCACTTGCCGTGACAAGCTGCCTGCCCAGAGACTACCCTGGTCACTTGCCGTGACAAACCTGCCTGCCCGAGACTGCCCTGGTCACTGCCGTGACAACCTGCCTGTCCAGAGACTGCCTGGTCACTTGCCGTGACAACCTGCCTGTCCAGAGACTGCCCTGGTCACTTGCCGTGACAACCTGCCTGTTTCAGAGACTGCCCTGGTCACTTGCCGTGACAACCTGCCTGTTCAGAGACTGCCTTGGTCACTTGCCGTGACAACCTGCCTGCCCAGAGACTGCCCTGGTCACTTGCCGTGACAAACCTGCCTGCCCAGAGACTGCCCTGGTCACTTGCCGTGACAACCTGCCTGTCCAGAGACTGCCCTGGTCACTTGCCGTGACAACCTGCCTGTCCAGAGACTTCCTTGGTCACTTATTGTGACAACCTGCCTGTCCAGAGACTGCCTGGCTAATTGCCGTGATTCCCTGTCCTATTCCCGGATGCCACCCGCTCTCTTGCAAGTAAATTGTCTTGTATAATAAAGCTTAGTGGTTCCACCAACCAGACCCGTTTCCGTCAGTGGTTCCACCTACCAGACCCGTTACAGTTTGCTCGGGCCATGGAACCCGGTGGCACCCAAACCCCTTCACTTCCGGAACTGTGTCATGAGCTGTCTCGCCAGAGGTCTCAACAGGAGGCTATCCTGGGTCATCTGCGGAACGTCAATTCCCGCTTGGACACTCTGAATCCATCACCAGTAACCACCGCTGGAGCCATGACTCATAATCCGGCAGTCCCGCTAACTCCCAATTCCGTGGTTTCCATTCCCGGTCCCCGACTTTCAGCTCCTCCTAGGTATGGAGGCGACCCTGTTATGGCTCGGGGTTTCATTAACCAGTGCACCCTGCATTTCGAACTCCTGGCACACCAGTTTAATTCTGACCGGGCCAAAATTGCCTTCATCATGTCCCATCTCACCGGAGAGGCTCTGGCCTGGCTTAATCCTCTCTGGGAGAGAGAAGATCCTCTGGTGTCAGACCTGCCTGCTTTTCTCTCGGCCTTCCGGAGGGTATTCGACGAACCTGGATGGAAGACCTCCTCTGCATCATCTCTGTTGCGTCTCCGTCAGGGAAGTCTCACCGTTGGTCAATATGCCATACGGTTCCGTACTCTAGCCTCAGAACTGGCTTGGGACAATGAAGCTCTAATTTCGGTCTTCTGGGAGGGTCTGTCCGGCCGTACTAAAGACGAACTTGCCGGTCGGGACATTCCAACCTCGCTTGATGATTTAATAAATCTTGCCAATCGGATTGATCTACGGTTCCAGGAACGAGCCAAAGAGGTCACCCGTGAAAAAAAGTTTCCTCATTTAACCCCTTCCGTTTCTCCCCAGGTGCACACTGCTGAGCCTATGCAGGTCGACCAGACCAAGATGGTCAAAGCCCGTCAGGACTCACGCCGTGCCGAGAAAAGTTGCTTCTACTGCGGCAGTAAGGAGCACTGGATCCGAACCTGTCCGGAGAGGTCGGGAAACGCCTGTGTCTAGGTTCGCTCGGAGAGGTCAATCTAGACAAAAATAAATCCTCTTCATCTCTGCTGCTCTCGGTCTCAATTCTTCTCGGTAAGAACCGTTACTTCGAGATGGCCCAACTTGATTCTGGAGCAGCTGGGAATCTCGTGTCACAGGCTCTAGTAGAGAAGTATCGCATTCCCACCAAACCTCTTGTTGAACCAGTATCTGTTGCTGCTGTGGATGGGGGTCTCCTACCTCGTCCCATCCGACTTATCACCGAAGCCATAACCCTGCAGGTGGGAATGTTGCATTCTGAGAGCATCTCATTTCATGTTCTGCCTGGACTCTCTCATGCTTTCTTACTAGGTCTGCCTTGGCTCCAAAAGCATGCACCTGTGCTTGACTGGCAGAATGGAGAGATTCTTCGCTGGGGACAGGACTGTCATAAAACGTGTCTGGTGCCTGTTCATCCCGTCTGTCCTTCTCCTACTCCTGCTAATCTACCAGGACTCCCGATTCCATATTGGTCATTTGCTGATGTCTTCAATAAAAAGGAAGCAGAGACATTACCCCCGCATAGACCATATGATTGCCCGATCGACCTGCTACCCGGTACCACGCCTCCCCGTGGGCGTATTTACCCGTTGTCCGCTGCTGAGACCAGGTCGATGTCCGAATATATCGAGGAGAACTTAGCAAAAGGATTCATCCGGAAATCTACCTCCCCAGCGGGAGCAGGTTTCTTCTTTGTAAAAAAGAAGGACGGATCTCTCCGTCCCTGTATTCACTACAGAGGCCTAAATTTGATCACGGTGAAGAATAAGTACCCTCTTCCGCTCATTCCAGAATTGTTTGATCGTCTTAGAGGGGCTAGAGTCTTCACCAAACTAGATCTTCGTGGAGCATACAACCTGGTTCGTATCCGTCGAGGAGATGAATGGAAGACGGCATTCAACACCCGGGACGGCCACTACGAGTACTTGGTGATGCCCTTTGGTCTCTGTAATGCTCCAGCAGTCTTTCAGGAGTTGGTCAATGACATCTTCCGGGACCTCCTCTACTCCTGCGTTGTGGTGTACCTTGACGACATCTTGGTCTTCTCTCCGGATCTTCAGTCTCACCGGAGGGATGTTCGTCAGGTTCTGCTCAGGCTCAGGCAGAATCACCTCTTCGCCAAATATGAGAAGTGCCTCTTTGAGCAGACATCGCTTCCGTTTCTGGGCTACATCATTTCTCAGACAGGCCTACGAATGGATCCGGAGAAATTGTCTGCCATCGAGAAGTGGCCCCGACCGGAGGGGTTGAAAGCCATTCAGCGGTTCCTGGGATTTGCCAACTATTACCGTCTCTTCATACCGCACTTCCTCTTCAGGACTGCGCCAATCTCCGCGCTCACCCGCAAGGATGCTAACCCCAAACAGTGGACACCCGAAGCAGAGGAGGTGTAAGGTTCTGTATATCTGTTTCTGAAACTCAGTTTGTTCGTCGGCCATTTTGCTTTCTGTTTTGCTGCAGCTATCTTGCCCTCAGTTAAAATGGAGTTTTCCAGCTTGCATGTTCCCGCCCTGATTCTCTCCGTTTGCTTCTTAAACAGCCACACCTGAGCAATCAGTGCTTCAGAATCTGGCCTGCAGTGAACCTGTGTTCTGACTCCTGAAGCCTTGGACTTTGTACTCCAGCCATTTCTACTGAGAAACTCTGGAGCTCTTGTGGACTCTGAACTCTGCTCTTGAAAGCCTCACGGTTGCATGGACTTGCGGTAACATAGAAGAAGATCTGAATCTGTTGTGGAGAGTTATTGATGAACTTAGATTACTTTGGCCTGCTGTGTCTCCTGCTTCTGTGTTTGCAACCTGTGTGTTTATTTTTGCCAATTTGTATGAAGCAATACAAGACTTTCTTTTCCAACCTGTGTCTCAAGTATTTTCATCGCACCCAAGCACAAGACGCTATATGAACTGTATCACATACATTACAAGATTCTGAAGCCAAACGTTAGTGTCTGCTGGGTCTGGAAAGGCTTGTCTGCTGTACTGTGGATATCGGATGTCCGGTTGTACTTTCTGTGATAACAGTGGTTGTGACTTCTCACAACCATTCCAGGTGAGCAATTCCCTTAAGTTTTTTTTTCTGCAGAGTTATCACAGGTAAACACTATTTTTTTTTTTTTCTTTTCTCTTTTGTCTGCTGAAACTCTGGATATCAGATGTCTGGTTGAAAGCTTTCTGTGATGATGGTGGTTGTGACTTCTCACAACCATTCCAGGTGAGCAGTTCCCTTAAAGTTTTTTCTTTCTTCAGTGTTGCCACAGGTGAACACTATTTTTTTTTTTCTCTCCTCTTCTTCCAGTATCCTGTCTTAAAAGATCTGGAAAATGGAGGCCCGCATAAAGGAACTTTGTGGAGTAACTGATAATATCCTTGCAGATTTGCAGAATATAAAGACCCGTCTTACAAATCTTCAGGACCTAAATAATCACAATTTGCAAGTGGTTGGACAAACTACTCAGGATTTGCGAGCCAGGATTGAGGTTCTAGAGGGGCGAGTCCAGGCTCCTGCCGTAGCCCCAAGTGCTGGGATTCCCAAGTTGCCCCCTTTTCGTTTTGGTGGTGAACGTGAAAAATTCAGGGGATTTGTTAATCAATGTAATCTTTTTTTTTCTGCACATGCTTCACAATTTCCTACTGAACGATCTAAGGTGCTTACTATAATTATGTTGCTTACCAACAAGGCTTTGATATGGGCAAACCCTCTGATTGAGACTGAGGATGATTGTTTGAATCACCTTGATGACTTTATTTCAGCCATGGGGCAGGTGTTTGATGACCCCAATCGAGGTGCAACAGCTGAATCAGCCATGTTAGCTTTGCGCCAAGGTAAGCACTCAGTAGCTGAATATGCCTTGGATTTCAGGAGATGGGCCCTTGATACCACCTGGGACAATTCCGCCAAAAAATCTATTTTTCGAAAGGGGTTATCCCCACTAATTAAGGATGAACTTGCTCGTGCCGACCCTCCCACTGCGTTAGGTGACTTTATAAACTATTGCATTCGTATTGATACTCGTTTAACTGAACGCAGGCAAGAGAGATGGTTCGAAAGCAATCGTACTAACCTTTTCCTACCTTCCTCTCCAGCTAAGGAACCTTTGAATAGGATTACACGGGAACCTGAACCTGAACCCATGCAGGTAGACTCTTTACTACGACGGGTTAGTGATGCACGCAAGGAACATCGTTTTAAGGAGAATCTATGTTTTTACTGTGGTAAGTCAGGGCACTTTATTATTAACTGTCCCAGCCGTTCTCGCAAGACTACTGCAGCACTCATTCATTGTGAGTGTTGCGAGAGGGGATCTGTCAGGTCCGAGCCTCAGGCTCCAGAGATAGCTGCCGCAACAGATCTTGATTTCTCGGACTTAAACTCCGTTACCTCTGAGGACGTTGACTGTGTAAATGCTGCCATCTTTCAAGTTTCCTCAGCGGTGTCCCAGCTGAGTTGTAAGAAAAACAATTCTCACTGTTTTCTTTCCATCAAACTCTGGGTTGACTCAGCCTGGGTGTCTAGCTCTGCCATGATCGACTCAGGTGCAAGTGGAAATTTTATGGATGTCTCCTTTGCTCTAAAACAGGGAATACGTTCAGTGAAGAAGGCTGCTCCCGTACAGATGGAAACTGTGGATGGCTCCCTGCTGACCTCTGGACCAGTGGATCAGGAAACAGAGCCTTTAAAGGTTCTTATGGGTAAAGATCATCAAGAGAAACTGTCCTTTATGCTTATCTCTTCTCCTCACTTTCCCATTTTCTAGGGCTACCATGGCTGCAGGCTCAGAATCCTACCATTAACTGGGAGACCAAGGAATTACACTTCCCAGAGAAACAGATGAGTCAAAAAATTTCAGCTTGCTCTGTTCCTAAAGGAACCATGTCAGTCCCTGAATTACCAGCTGTATACCAGGACTATGTGGATTTATGTGACAAGAAGAACGCTGACCAGCTTCCTCCTCACCGTCCATATGATTGTCCAATTGAATTATTGCCTGGAGCAGAGATACCTTTTGGTAAGATCTACCCCCTGGCGGGGCCCGAGCTGAAGGCTTTAAAAGAGTACATAGACGAAAATCTAGCCAAGGGCTTCATACGTCCCTCTTCATCTCCTGCAGGGGCACCCATATTCTTTGTAAAGAAGAAAGATGGATCCCTGAGACCATGCGTAGACTATAGGGAACTTAATAAGGTTACTATTAGAAACCGTTATCCATTGCCTTTAATCCCTGAGTTATTGGAGAGAGTGCGACATGCTAAAATTTTTTCTAAACTAGATCTTCGTGGGGCCTATAACTTAGTCCGTATTAGACCTGGGGATGAATGGAAGACTGCATTCAGGTCACGCTATGGACACTTTGAATATCTGGTTATGCCTTTTGGTCTGAGTACCGCCCCAGCCACTTTCCAACACTTGGTGAATGACATCTTCAGGGATCTCCTAGATACATTCGTGGTAATTTATTTGGATGATATTTTAATTTTTTCTAACTCCACAGAGGAACATCATGGACATGTGAGAATGGTCTTGGAACGTCTAAGACAAAATCATCTTTACATCAAGCTTGAAAAGTGTGAATTCCATAAGACCGAAATTCAATTTCTGGGGTATGTACTGTCTACACAAGGAATTAGTATGGATGGAAGTAAAACCCAAGCCATCAATGATTGGCCAAGTCCTAGAAATGTGAAGGAGGTACAGCGCTTCATCGGGTTTGCAAACTTCTATAGACGTTTCATTAGAAATTTCTCTGAGGTAGTGTCACCTATCACCCAACTTACCCGGAAAGAGTCTAAGTTCTCCTGGACTCCCCAAGCCCAGGAAGCATTTTCCCGTCTAAAAGATAAATTTACCACTGCACCTATTCTAGTACATCCCAACCCAGAGCTTGCCTTCATAATAGAGGTGGATGCTTCAGACTGTGCCGTGGGAGCTATACTCTCTCAGAGAACAGGTGAGAAGAATGTCTTGCATCCCTGTGCCTTCTTTTCCCAGCAGTTGTCTTCGGCTGAGAAGAACTACGATGTGGGCAATAGAGAGTTGTTGGCCATTATTGCCGCCTTCAAAGAATGGAGACATCTTCTGCAAGGAGCTGCACAGCAAATAGTCGTTCTGACAGATCATCGTAATCTTGAGTTTATCAGGTCGGCTAAGTGCCTGACTCCTCGCCAGGCTCGCTGGAATCTTTTCTTAAATCAATTTAATTTTATTATTTCTTATAGACCAGGATCGCGCAATGGAAAGGCTGATGCACTCTCTAGGATTTACTCAGCAGAGACACGTCCAATTACTCCTCCTAAGACTATTCTTCCTGACTCTAGATTCCTAGGAGTGATTCATCATCAAGATCTAATTAAAGACATCAAGGAAGCATACCATGCGGATTCTTTTTTGGCTCAACCCCCAAGGGACGTAAGTCTTGTCTTTAAGAATGGTGTGTGGATTCTGGGACAACGTCTGTATATACCTGAAACAGTCAGATTGAGAGTATTGCAACTCATTCATGATTCCAAAATAGCCGGGCATAGAGGAATTCTAAAGACACAGGAATTTCTTTCTCGTTTCTTTTGGTGGCCCACTTGTAGGAAGGATGTTTTGGATTATGTCACTTCGTGTGAGGTTTGTGCAAGATGCAAAACACCTCGCTCTTCACCAACTGGTCTGTTACAGCCTCTTCCCACCCCGTCCCGCCCGTGGGGATCCATTTCTATGGACTTCATTGTCGAATTACCAACCTCTCAAGGGAAGAACACTATTCTAGTGGTGGTTGATCGTTTAACAAAGGCAGCTCATTTTATCCCTTGTGTCGGCTTACCCACTGCAAAACAGACATCAGATTTGATGATTAAAGATGTGTTTCGTTTACATGGAGTACCGGATGAGGTTATTTCGGATCGAGGGGTGCAATTCACTTCTAGGTTTTGGCAAAATTTCTGTGCAGCATTGGACATTAAAGTAAACCTTTCTTCTGCTTTTCATCCCCAGACTAATGGACAAACCGAACGAACCAATCAAACCCTGGAGCAGTATCTCCGCTGTTTTATCTGCCACCTACAGGATGATTGGGTGGATCTACTTCCATTGGCTGAGTTCTCTTACAACAACTCTCAGAGTGCCTCCACTAAACAGTCTCCTTTTTTCTCTAATTTAGGTTATCATCCTAATATTCTACCACGATTTCCCATAGAGACGCCTTTGCCAGCAGTGGCTGAAAGAGTCACGACTTTACAGAAGAATATGGATCTTCTAAAGGAGAATCTGGAATCGGCTCAGGAAAGGTACAAGAAGGCAGCAGATAAATTTCGTAAACCTGCACCAGTTTTTAAGGTAGGAGACCTGGTCTGGCTGTCAACCAGAAATCTTAAGTTAAGGATTCCATCATCTAAGTTGGGACATAAGTACATTGGACCCTATAAAATCAGTAAGATTATAAGTGCCGTTGCTTGTCGTCTTCAATTGCCCAGAACTATGAGAATCCACCCTGTCTTTCATGTATCCCTGCTAAAGGCTGCAACACCCAATACGTTTCCTGGACGTTCTTCTCCTTGCCCTGACCCAGTGCTAGTCGATGGTCAGGAAGAATTTGTGGTGGAAAGGATTTTAGATTCCAGGTTGTATAGAAATCAGTTACAATATCTGATCAAATGGCAGGGCTACCCAGTGGAGGACAACTCATGGGAGCCAGTCAATAACGTTAATGCTCCTCGCTTGCTCCGTCAGTTTCATCAGAGGTACCCCCACAAGCCTGGTCTGAGGTCATCCGGAGGTTGCCCCTAAGGGGGGAGTAATGTAAGGTTCTGTATATCTGTTTCTGAAACTCAGTTTGTTCGTCGGCCATTTTGCTTTCTGTTTTGCTGCAGCTATCTTGCCCTCAGTTAAAATGGAGTTTTCCAGCTTGCATGTTCCCGCCCTGATTCTCTCCGTTTGCTTCTTAAACAGCCACACCTGAGCAATCAGTGCTTCAGAATCTGGCCTGCAGTGAACCTGTGTTCTGACTCCTGAAGCCTTGGACTTTGTACTCCAGCCATTTCTACTGAGAAACTCTGGAGCTCTTGTGGACTCTGAACTCTGCTCTTGAAAGCCTCACGGTTGCATGGACTTGCGGTAACATAGAAGAAGATCTGAATCTGTTGTGGAGAGTTATTGATGAACTTAGATTACTTTGGCCTGCTGTGTCTCCTGCTTCTGTGTTTGCAACCTGTGTGTTTATTTTTGCCAATTTGTATGAAGCAATACAAGACTTTCTTTTCCAACCTGTGTCTCAAGTATTTTCATCGCACCCAAGCACAAGACGCTATATGAACTGTATCACATACATTACAGGAGGCCTTCCTTTCTCTAAAACAGGCCTTCTCTTCCGCTCCAGTGCTGCATCGCCCGGATGGCAACAAGCAGTTCTTCCTGGAGGTGGACGCTTCCTCTGCTGGAGCCGGAGCGGTACTTACCCAAAAAGCTTCATCCGGGAGGATGGTATCCTGCGGTTTCTTCTCCAAACTCTTCTCCTCCTCCGAGCGCAACTACTCCATAGGAGACCGAGAGTTATTGGCCATCAAGTTGGCATTGGAGGAGTGGCGTTACCTACTCGAAGGGGCTCTTCATCCGGTAATCATTTACACGGACCACAAGAATCTGGCATACCTCCAGCATGCCCAGAGACTTAACCCTCGCCAAGCCCGGTGGTCCTTGTTTTTTGCCCGCTTCGATTTTCTTTTGCATTTTCGCCCAGCTGACAAAAACATCAAGGCGGATGCCTTGTCTCGGTCTTTCCTGTGTCGGATCTCGAGGAGGAACCTAAGCATATCATCGATCCCGCCAGAGTGATGCAGGTGGCTCCCGTGAGTTTAAATCGTCTCCCTCCTGGTAAGACGTTCGTATCAGAAACTGATCGGAAGAGAATCCTACATTGGGGTCATTCATCTAAACTCGCTGGCCACGCTGGTCAAAAAAAAACCCTCCAACTCATTACCCGCCATTATTGGTGGCCTACCCTGCACAAAGACGTAATAGACTTTGTTTCTGCCTGTGTTTCCTGTGCCCGCAACAAAGTTCCGAGACACCTGCCTACCGGCCGTCTTCTTCCGCTTCCTGTACCCGCTGCCCCCTGGCAGCATATAGCCATGGACTTCATTACTGATCTTCCGTCTCTGCTGGTTGTACAGTCATTTGGGTGGTCACTGACCGCTTTTCCAAGATGGCTCACTTCATTCCTCTGCCAGGTCTTCCGTCTGCACCCGAGTTGGCTAAAGACTTTATCCGCCACATCTTCCGTCTTCATGGTCTGCCTCGTCACATTGTGTCGGATCGTGGGGTTCAGTTCACCTCACGTTTCTGGAGAGCCACTTGTAAGTTGCTAGACGTCACCTGGATTTTTCCTCCGCTTACCACCCACAGTCCAATGGACAAGTTGAACGAATAAATCAGAATTTGACCAGTTATCTTCGACACTTCGTTAATGCCCACCATTCTGACTGGGTGGAGCTCCTGCCTTGGGCCGAATTCTCCTACAATAATCATGAGAGCGAATCTTCCACCAAGTCTCCGTTTTTTGTAGTCTTCGGTCAACACCCTCGGATCCCTGTCCCTGTTTCCATCTCTGTGGACAATCCAGCTGCGGAATCTCTGGTTAGAGAATTCTCCTCCATCTGGGAGAGTACCCGGTCCGCACTCATTCAGTCATCCGAGCGCATGAAAAGACATGCTGACAAAAAACGTCTGGATCCTCCTCAATTCCGTCCTGGGGACAAAGTCTGGCTTTCGTCCAAATATGTTCGACTCAAAATTCCGTCCTACAAGTTAGGTCCTCGGTTCATCGGTCCTTTTGAGATCATCAGTCAGATCAACCCGGTGTCCTATAAATTGAAACTCCCGGTCAATTTGCGAATTCCTAATTCTTTTCATGTATCTCTCCTCAAACCTGTGGTTCTTAACTCTTTTTTTAAGTCTACAGGTACACCTCCTGCTCCAGTGTCTGCTGATGATGAATTTGAGGTAGAGAACATTCTGGCCACAAAAAGGGTAGGAAAAAAGACTTATTTTTTGGTGGATTGGAAGGGGTTTGGTCCTGAGGAGAGAACCTGGAACCTCGGGAGAACATCCATGCCCCTCTCATCCTAGCTAAATTTTTTTCTGGCCTAAAAAGGGGGGGCCTAGAGGGGGGGGGTACTGTAGCGCCCGCGTCCCTGCCTGCTGCCAGACAGGGACGTCGCTCTCCTCACCTGCGCTCAGCGTCCTCAGTGCTCCCAGCCTCCTCTGCGCCTCTGGCATCCTCGGCGTCCTCCTTCCGCCCTGCTGGTCCCGCGCGCTCCTTCCCTGCTGCTGGCCTTAGGGCGCGCGCCCGCACCCTCCCCCGCTCTTAAAGGAGCCGCACGCATTTTCCAAATCAGTCTCCAGCCAATGCTGGTGGACTCCACCCTATATTAAGGGCTTCCTCCTTAATGGAGGTGCCCGAGCAATGTTGTTTCTGTGCAGTCTAACTCTGCTTCAGCCATCAGCTCCTGTTTCCAGTTGCCTGCCTGTTACCTGTCTGTTTGCCTGTCGGCCATCTGACTGCAGCTCTATCCAGAGGTTCGGACATCTTCAGCAGAGATCCCGGCTGTTGCCTGCTCACCTGGGAGCGATCATCTGCCATCCGACTGCAGCTCTATCCAGAGGTTCGGACATCATCTGCGGAGATCCCCGGCTATTGCAGAGACTCTTGCCTGCTCACCTGGGAGCGATCATCTGCCATCCGACTGCAGCTCTATCTAGAGGTTCGGACATCATCAGCAGAGATCCCCGGCTATTCCAGAGACTCTTGCCTGCTCACCTGGGAGCGATCATCTGCCATCCGACTGCAGCCTACCAGGAGGCTCCACCAGCTCAGGTCGTATATGCCTGTTTGTCTAGAGACTGCCTTGGTCACTTACCGTGACAAACCTGCCTGTCCAGAGACTGCCCTGGTCACTTGCCGTGACAAGCTGCCTGCCCAGAGACTACCCTGGTCACTTGCCGTGACAAACCTGCCTGCCCAGAGACTGCCCTGGTCACTTGCCGTGACAACCTGCCTGTCCAGAGACTGCCCTGGTCACTTGCCGTGACAACCTGCCTGTCCAGAGACTTCCTTGGTCACTTATTGTGACAACCTGCCTGTCCAGAGACTGCCTGGCTAATTGCCGTGATTCCCTGTCCTATTCCCGGATGCCACCCGCTCTTTGCAAGTAAATTGTCTTGTATAATAAAGCTTAGTGGTTCACCAACCAGACCCGTTTTCCGTCAGTGGTTCCACCTACCAGACCCATTACAGTGGCCCTGAAGAGTTGATTCGGGGAAAACCTTAACTGTCACAGGGATTGGGGGCGTCCACTACCCCTTGCCGATAGCCCGAGTTTTCATTGACTGGGGTACCGGGAGGGGGGTGAAGGAAGTGGGGGTGTCCGAAAAACTGCCCACTGATGTTTTATTGGGGATGATCTGGGGAGGATGGTGGCGTTACTATGTCCCTGACACCCCTTCCCAATCTGATGATAAGGTTAACGTTAACCATGATGTTGATGTTGATGATGATGGGAAACTGATTGTGTTACCTGCTAATGCTTTGCGAAGTGATGATGCAACTGATAACCTTTCTTTCCCTAGGAATGATGTTGATAGTGATGTATCTGTGCCTCTGAATCTGTTAACCCTTTCTCTGAAGTGGTAGATGTGTCCACAGGTACAGGAGCGTTCAGTCCCGTCGCTCTGCGGAGTGAGACGGCTGAGGAACCCTAGCAGGAGCAAGCGACAGTGCTCAAGGAAATGGGGAGGTGCATGGGAACCGGGAGGAAGGTGACGCCATGACACTGACCAGTGCCAACCGAGGAAGGTAACTGGCCCATAAGTAGCACTGCTCCTGAAGTGTTGGGGGTGGATGGGGAGGTAGAGCCCATAGCAGCGCAGGCTGATGGGTCTGTAGAAATCCCCGGGGAGACTGCATATGTAGCTGCTGTCACCCGCAGTCAGAGTGCCCGGATCGCAGGTAGCGCCCTGCCATCTGGACCCTCCTCCGCTACAGGAGAGACTGAACCAGGTTGGACCCAGAGCCGGTCCCAGAGGGTCCCAGTGAGGAAGGAACCCTGACGTCACTTCTGGCTGCCTCCAGCCAGGAGTTCCAGGCCGCTCTGCACTCAGATGCGAGCTGGAGAACTTGAGGCACCTCGCCGAGACGCCCCCTCCGTGACTGATAAGGAGAGGGTGTGTTCTGGGAACGAGGAAGGTTGTACCGGGAGACAGTACCCAGAGATTCCAAAAGGAGTGGTTGAGGGAAAAACAGCTGGTCGTCCCGCACCAGTTCCGAGGTGAGTTGTTGAGGATTGCCATGAGATTCCACTCGCTGGACACTTGGGGATCAGCAAACTAAGGAAGGCTGTCTCAACACTTCTATAGGCCCAAGATGGGGACAGATGTGACTAACTACTGCCGCTCCTGTATCACCTGTCAAAGAGTGGGGAAGGCGGGGCCTGCTCTTAAGGCTCCCCTGATCCCATTGCCAGTGATAGAGGAGCCTTTCCAGAGGATCGCGGTGGACATTGTGGGCCCGCTGGCCCGTCCCAGCAGCTCTGGAAAGCAATACATCCTTACTGTGGTAGACTACGCTACCCGGTACCCGGAGGCAGTAGCTCTGTCCTCAACTAGGGCAGTAAGGTGGCGGATGCACTGGTGACCATCTTTTCACGGGTAGGATTTCCCAGGGAGATGCTTACCGATCAAGGGACCCAATTTATGTCTCGCCTAATGAAGGCTCTCTGCAGCAAAATGCAGGTGACGCGTATGGTATCGAGTGCGTATCACCCACAGACCAATGGTTTGTGTGAGCGCTTTAACGGTACCCTCAAACAGATGCTCCGCATGCTGGTTGAGACCCAGGGACGCGATTGGGAGCGGTACCTCCCATACCTGCTATTTGCCTACAGAGAAGTCCCGCAGGCCTCGACGGGGTTCTCCCCCTTCGGCTCCTGTTGGTAGGCGGGGTCCGGGGACCCCTTGGGTTGATAAGAGAATCCTGGAAGATGAGCCAAACCCCACGGAAGTGTCCATCGTGGATTATGTCATGCGCTTCCGCAACAAGATGCAGACCTTAACGCAGCTGGTGCATGACACAATGACGCAGGCTCAGGCTGACCCAGAAGCATGGTACGACCAGAACGCCCGGGAGCGGACCTACCAAGTGGGTCAAAAGGTGTGGGTGTGGTACCCGTACCAAAGGATAAGCTTCAGGCAGCCTGGGGGGGGCCCGTACGTCGTGCACCAACAGCTCAACCCAGCCACTACGTGGTCACGCTTGACCACAACTCGGGGTAGGCGCAAGGCCTTTCACGTCAACTGATGAAGGCCCATCACGAACGTGAAGCCTGCGTCCTTACCGATCTGCAATCTGCCCGAGGAGGGGAAGAGGATCCCCTCCTAGACATGCTGGCCCAAGCTAATGCCAATGGGTCCATTGAGGACAATGGAGGTCAATGCCTCGCTAACCGTCTCCCAGCGGTTGCAGTTGCTGACCACTCTGGAACCCTTCCGGGCCGAGTTCACGAACCGACCCGGAAGGACCGAGTTGGCAGTCCACGAGGTGGACACCGGGGATCATGCCCCATTACGGCGGACACCTTATCGGATCTCTGAGGAGGTGCAGCAGATTATGCGCCAGGAGATCCATGAGATGTTGCGCTGGGGGTGATCGGCCGTCCAAAAGCGCGTGGGCCTCACCTGTAGTTCTCGTGCCCCAAAAAGGATCGGACCACCCGGTTCTGCGTGGACTACAGGGGGCTCAACGCCATCACTACCTCTGATGCGCACCCAATTGCACGCATCGAGGATCTGCTGGAGCGGTTGGCGAATGCCAAGTACATATCCATCATGGATCTGAGCCGGGGATACTGGCAGATTCCCCTGAGCCTGCGGCGCAGGAGAAATCTGCCTTTATCACCCCTTTTGGACTGTACGAGTCCACGGTCATGCCTTTCGGCATGAAGAATGCCCCTGCATTTTCAGCGGATGGTCAACCACCCGCTTCAGGGACTGGGGAGTACGCTGTGGCGTACCTGGACGACATTGCCGTCTTCAGTTCCACCTGGGAGGAACACCTTCAGCATCTCCAGGAGGTGCTCAAGCGTATTCAAAAGGCAGGTCTGACCATCAAGCCGGGAAAATGCCAGATGGGAATGAGGGAGGTCCACTACCTGGGGCACGGGTAGGCGGGGGTTCCATGAGTCAGAGCCCGAGAAAGTGGACGCGATCGTGTCCTGGCCCACCCCCCGGACCAAAAAGCAGGTGAAGTCCTTCCTGGGCACTGCAGGGTACTATAGGCGTTTCGTACGAACTATAGCGCCATTGCAAAACCCTTGACGGACCTCACCAAGGGCGGTCCCCCAAACGTCAATGGACAGATGGCTGTGGGCGGCATTCCGAGCTCTGAAAACAGCCCTGTGCAGCTCTCCAGTGTTGAAAGCCGTCGACAGCAGTCGGCCATCCTGGTACAGACTGACGCCAGCGAATTTGGCCTTGGTGCTGTACTCAGCCAGGTTGATTCGGGGAACCAGGATCCCCCGTGGTTGTACCTGGCCGGAAACTTCTGCCAAGGGAAGTGGCATACTCCCATCGAGAAGGAGTGCCGTGGCCATGGTCTGGGCACTGCAACGTTTGCAGCCCTTCCTGTACGGGCGCACCTTCAAGGTGGTCACCGACCACAACCCTTCTGAGTGGCTGCACGCAGTGTCCGGAACCAATGGTAGGTTTGCTACGCTGGAGCCTTGCCCCTGCAGCAGTATGATTTTGCGTTACAACACAAGAAAGGTATTGATCATGGGAATGCCGATGGGTTGTCACGACGGGCGAACCCGCTGAGGTGCGCATGTCGGATTACCGGCAGGTCATGCCTCCGTAGCGCCTCAAAGGGGGGGAGGTGTGATGAGACTGCCAGCGTCTATCCTGTACTGTTCCAGAACTTTCCCCATAGTTACTACAAACCCCCACCGTTTGCAAGTACAGGGCAAAGTTACCCTCCCTCCTTCTCTCTGCAGCTCACTCGATCTCTCATCCCTCCCACCTCAGGAATTTTCCTTTGTCTTCCCAAACCCTGCAAAAGTCCTATAGCAGCCATTTTGGAGAATCCATTCTTTTTGGTTAATAACACGGTGGAGAGCGGTTCGCTAGAAACACGAAAGTACTGTGTTGAACCATGCGCCGACGGGCATCGTTCCAGTGGTACCGGTGAACCGTAACTCCAAAAGGCCCGAGAAATGGAATTCTCGGGTGCCCATGAGCTATTTCACCCAAGTTTGGGGTCATTTGAACCATTATTTCAAAGCAAGTCATTGATTGGTCTGCCATTTTCTGCTAGAGTTCCCCGCTGAGTTTTGGACCTTATGATATTGCAGAGCTCAAACCATAGCTTGCAGCGGGGCAGGTGGCCAGATAACCATCCTCGTTTGTGAGGTTCAGCAGCCCCCAGGTATAAGTCTTGCAGTTCAGCCCCCCCTTGTCAGTCCTGCTGTGAGGTCCTGAGTAAGAGATCTGCCAATGAACTATGACGTGTGGCTCCTTCCCCCAGCCTGGCTTGCCTATGAATATGTCTATTCATGGAGTTATCTTTCATTCTTAACCCCTTCACCCCCAAGGGTGGTTTGCACAGTTAATGACCGGGCCAATTTTTACAATTCTGACCACTGTCTATCTTTATGGGTTATTACTCTGGAACGCTTCAAGGATCTTCGCGTTCTGAGATTGTTTTCTCGTGACATATTGTACTTCACGTTTAGAAGTAAAAATTTCTTCGATATAACTTGCGTTTATTTTTAAAAAAACCGCAAATATGGCGTAAAATTTTAAAATTTTGCAATTTTCAAACTTTGAATTTTTATTCCCTTAAACAGAGAATAATTATCACACAAATAGTTAAGAAATAACATTTCCCTCATGTCTACTTACATCAGCACAATTTTGGAACCAAAATTTTTTTTTTGTTAGGAAGTTATAAGGGTTAAAAGTTGCCAGCGATTTCTCATTTTTAACAACAAAATTTACAAAGCCATTTTTTTTAGGGACCACCTCTCATTTGAAGTCACTTTGAGGGGTCTATATGGCAGAAAATACCCAAAAGTGACACCCATTTCTAAAACTGCACCCCTCAAGGTACTCAAAACCCATTCAAGAAGATTATTAACCCTTCAGGTGCTTCACAGGAACTAAAGCAACGTGGAAGGAAAAAATGAAATTTAACTTTTTAGCACAAAATGATCTTTTACAAACTTTTTTTTTTTTTAACAAGGGTAAAAGGAGAAAATGGACAGATAAGGTTGTTATGCAATTTCTCTGAGTACGCCAAATACCAATATGGGGGAAAACCACTGTTTGGGCACACGGCAGAGCGTAAGGGAGGACGCCGTTTGACTTTTTCAAACTAAATTGGCTGGAATTGAGATTGGAGCCATGTCGTGTTTGGAGAGCCCCTGAGGCGCCCTAAACAGTGGAAACCCCCACAGTGACCCATTTGGAAACTAGACCCCTAAGGTCTTATCTGATCTGTGTGAGCACTTTAAACCCCCAAGTGTTTCACAAAAGCTTATAATGCCTGGGTGTGAAAAAAAAAAAACAATTTTCCACAAAATGATTTTTTAGTCCCAAATTTTTGAATTTTCCCAAGGAAATTGGACCCCAAAGTTGTTGTCCATTTGTCCTGAGTACGCTGATACCCCATATGTGGGGGGGGAAACTGTTTGGGTGCACGGCAGGGCTTGGAAGGAAGTAGTAACGTTTGGATGCAGACGTTGTGGGGTCATGTTCCGTTTGCGTGCCCCAGATGAGCTAAATAGTGGAAACCCCCCACAAGTGACCCCATTTTGGAAACTGACCCCCAAGGAACTTTTTTTTATCTTTGGTGAGCCTTTAAACCCCCCCAATGCTTCCAAAAATTTTTAATCCCCCGGGATGAAAAAAAAATTTTTTTTTTCCCCCCAAAAATTTTTCTTTTTGTCAAATTTTTTATTTTCCAAGGGAACAGGAGAATTGGACCCTAAGGTTTTGTCCAATTTGTTTTTGGACCTATACCCTTGGGGGGGGGGCCCCCTTTTTGGGGCTCACGGAGGCTCGGAAGGAAGGAGCCCATTTGATTTTTCCAAAAAAATTGGCTGGATTGGATTGGATGCCATGTTGCTTTGGGAGCCCTGATGTGCCTAACAGGGGAAAAAACCCCCCCCAAAACCCCATTGGGAAACTGCCCCCCCAAGGACTTTTTAGATTTTTGGTGAGAAAATTTAACCCCAAGTGTTCACAAAGTTTATAAGTGACCCCTAAAATTTAAAAAAACAATTTTTTCCCCAAAAAGATTTTTTTTCCCCCTTTTTTTTTTCCAAGGGTAAAGGCTCCAAAAGTTATTGGCAATTTGTCCGAGTGCGTGATACCCATATGGGGGGGAAACCTGTTTGGGTGCATGGCAGAGTTTGGAGGGAAGGGCGCCCCCTGACTTTTTCAACGTTGAATTGGTGGACCCCCGTGTGTTTGGAGGCTCCCCATCGCCTAAAAAATGGGAAACCCCCCCAAATGACCCATTTTGGAAAAAAGACCCCTCAAGGAATTAAATTTGTTTGGTGAGAACTTTTAACCCCCGGTGTTTCAAAAGTTTTTTGTACAGCGTAAAATAAAAAAATCCTTTTTTTTTTTTTCAAAAAAATTTTTCGCCCCCCTATTTATTTTCACAAGGGTAAAGAGAAATTGGAACCCAAAAGTTTTGTCCAATTTTCCCCAGTACGCTGATACCCAATTGTGGAGAAAATACTGTATGGGCGCACGTCGGGTCGGAAGGGATGTAGTGCTTTTGGATTGCGACTTTGTGGAATGGTCTGGGGGGGGCATGTCCATTTGGAGGCCCCTGATGCCTTACAGGGGGAAAACCCCCCCCCCAAGGCCCCTTTTGGGGAAAGACCCCACAAGGAACTTATCTAGATGTGTGGTGAGCACTTTAACCCAAGTGCTTCACGAAGTTATAACGTTTCCTAAAAATAAAAAAAATTTTTTTTTTTTTACAAAAATTATTTTTCGCCCCTATTTTATTTTCACAAGGGCAGGGAAAATTGGACCCCAAAAATTGTTTTCCAATTTGTCCTGAGTCGTGTACCCAATTGTGGGAGAAATACTGTTGGCGCACGTCGGGCTCGGGAAGGGGAAATAGTGACGTTTTTTTTGGTTGCAGACTTTGATGGGGTGGTTGGGGGGGGGCTTTGCTTTGGAGAGCCTGAGCGCCTAAAAAATGGAAACCCCCACAAGTGACCCATTTTGGAAAAATGACCCCCCCAAAGGGAATTGTCAGATGTGTGGTGAGCACTTGAACCCCGAGTGCTTCAAGAAGTTTATAAAGAAGCCGTAAAAAAAAAAAATCTTTTTTTTTTTTTTTGCAAAAAAAATTTTTTTGCCCCAATTTTTATTTTTACAGGGTAACGGGAAAATTTTGGCCCCCAAAATTTTTTGTCCAATTTTTCCCCCGAGTACGTTGATATCCAAAATAGTGGGAGAAATATGTATGGGTTTTATTGGGGTTGGAAGGGAAGTGTGAGGTTTTTTGGGTTGCGACTTTGATGGATGGTTGGGGGCGTATGTCGCATTTGGAGAGCCCTGATGCGCCAAAAGGGAAAACCCCCAAATCCCCCCCCTTTTGGGAAAAAGCCCCCAAAAGGAATTTTAGATGGTGTGTGAGCGTATGAACCCCAAGTGCTTTCCCGAAGTTTTTTAAGTAACCGGGTTAAAAACAAAAAAATTTTTTTTTGTACAAAAAGGATTTTTCCCCCCAGTTTTTTTTTTTCCCAAGGGAAAAGAAAAAAAAGGAAAATTTTCACAATAATTTTTGGGTCCGAGTCGTGATAAAAATATGTGGGGATAAACTATGTTTGGCGAAGGCGGTGGAAGTAAAAAAGGCCGTTTGACTTTTTCAAGCAGAATTGGGGGAAAATTTTGGTCACGCCTGCCATTTGGAGAGCCCTGATGTGAAAGCGGAAAACCCCAAATTTAACCCCAACCCTAAACCCCCCCCAAAAAAGTCCCAATAACCCAAACTCCCTAAAAAACCCTAATCCCAACCAACCCCAATCTAATTTTTGCAAACCCAACCCCAATTTACCCGCAACCTAAAAAACCCAAAAAGGAAAAAGGAAAAAAAATTTTTTTTTTTTTTTTATTTTTCCC